>BMAO01033054.1:0-28254 GCA_019973975.1 Trichonephila clavata
ATTAAATTCATTACACTATATAAATGTGCATGTAATGTTAAGAGTTACATGTTTATTTTTGTGATGAAGATCATATATCCCCCCCCCTTCATTCTTCTGTTGGTTTCAAGGTTGGGTCCTTTTTCATTTAACTTCAAATACAACTCTAATAAATGCTTTTTACAAAAAATTATCAAAAGTTCATAAGAATTTCAATTCTGGTAGCTGTTGATTCTTCGATGAAAGGACTAATAATTTTATGAGATACTGTTTTTGTTCTTGGGTAGTAAGTGTTTTCTAATGGCTTCTATCTGAAAACTAGAAAATGGTTATTATTCTCACTGACATAGCTACAACTTAAAAATTTGTTTTTATTTCCTATGAAAGCAAAGTTATTTTGATTTTTACATGTGTTGAGCAAGGGAATCTTGATTTAATTTTTCATTTATATAAAATAAAAGACTAACATATTTGTAGCAAAAATGATACATATTTATACTACAATTGTGAAAAAATTACTGCAAAAGATTTTAAATTGTATATTTAAAACAGTTAGGTTTATTCTGTACCATTACTTTCACAAATCAACTTTGAAATATATTCTTCATATTCTCGTTAAATTACTCTTGATAGCAACGTTCAAAACCTTGATGGAAGTGCTAGCTTTGCTTTAAAAAGTACTATACCATTTATTCTTAAATTTATCTTAATAAGCATCCAGACATGAAATTTCAGAGACTTCCTGTACCTCATTTTGTGGTAGATCTCCACCAGTACTTAACCAGTTTTACTTATCTCTTGGATTTAAGGGTGCCCAAGACACCCTTAACTTCTAAAATAAAAAAATATTCCAAGCCACTTTTTCATTCCTACCGTGTTCTTGCAGAAATTATTTGCATACCAGGAGTTTTTTTTTAATAAATCTAAGCTGATGAAAACATCATCCACCATCTTTGCTTTTCAAACAGTTGAGGTAAAAATATTGAATATTGCTGACTCTGTTTAAAAGTTTGAAGAGTTTGATTAAACCCAATTTAATATGAAGAAGATATATTATTACCATCTACCACCACAGGTATTTTCAATGATAATACCTGTGGTCCCCACTTGATGTTTCCTCCCCTAGGGAACTCGTTTCTCTGTATCCAGTTCCACATTTTGTTGTGAGTTTGGATGTTTCAAACGCAAAGGTTGTAACAGGTTCTATTCGGGCTTCCATTAATCCTCCTGGCTAAAATACTCTTTTTTACTATGATTTTAGTTCAAAACCGCTTTCCATAGAGAGGGCTTGATTTTATGTAAATCCAAGATTCTATGTAAGTGCTAGTCATGGAGTGTAGGCGGGGATGGTTGAAATTTGAGTATAAGAAGAAAGCATAGTATGAGCAACTGGTGGTCACATCAGGGGCGGCTCTAGGGCCGGACAAACCGGACCCATGTCCGGGGCGGCATTTAGACCAAATTTTAAATATATATATATATTGTTATGGAAAATTTGGAAGAAGTTAAAGTACGCTATTTGGGGGGAAAATATTCAGAACGAGATAATTTCTCTTTTATATGAGAATATTAAATTATGCATTTGTTCATAAAATTAAAAAAAGCTAAATATTATTCGGTAATTTTAGATTGCGCCCCTGATGCCAGCAAGATCGAACAAATGACATTTATGGTAAGGTATACATGTATTGAGAAATCTAATTCAAACAAAGTTATCTTTAAAACTAATGCGATTTTTTTTGGTTTCCTTCCAGTTGAAAGATTAACTGGAAGAGAACTTTCAAATTTAATAGTTGAGAAAAAAAATTAGGGCTAAATTTGTTAGATATGCGGGGTCAGGTCTACAGTAACGGAGCGAATATGAAAGGCGAGAAATCGGGGGCTCAATTTAAAATAAGAAAGTTAAATTTGCGAACAATCTATGTGCCATGTAGTAGCCATTCTTTAAATTTGGTCGTTAATGACATGGCAAAAGAATCCTTAGAAGCCTGTACTTTTTTTAAATATAGTTTAAAAAATTTAATTTTTTTCATCAATATTTTGTTGGTTTTTATTATTAAAATGTATAACGACATAAAACTTTAAAGCCACTTAGTGCAAATAGCTGGGAAAGCTGAATAGAGGCTATTAAACCCTAAAGTTATCAATTGGGAGATTTTTATGATGCTTAGTTTTTATAATAATGCTGAACTTGACAACTCTATAAGAGACGGGTCTCTGGATTATTAAATTCTACTTAACAATTCAAGTTCCTATGGCCATCATTATTTGGTATGAAATCTTTAATTGCATTAAAATCCAATAAGCAAGCTATTGCAAACAAAATATTACGATTTACCATCTGCTATGGAACTCTCAAGAAACTGTAAAGATTTTTTTAAGGATGTGAATTTTGATAAAATGCACTGTGATGCAAAAGAACTGGCCGTTGATATTGATATCTCTGCTAACTTTGAGGTGACTCAGCCATGTCACAGAGTTCGACGAAAAAATGTAAATTTTAATTATGAAGCACAAGATGATCCGATGGAATATCCTAAATTAAAATTCAAGATAGTTTTATTTTTTTACATTGGACGAAGCTGTTAATGCCTTGGAATGCAGATTTAATTTAATGAGTACTGACAGTAATTGTTTTCAATTTTTGTGCAATATATATGATTTAAGAGATACTTTTAAAACTTTAATTAATTAAAAACTAAAAATTTAGGAATGATGTTGACCTACAGAGAATCATTGGATGTGAATGTGTTTGATTGAGCACATGAGATAATGTTAGTTTCAGCTTTAGCAGATAAAAAAAAAGCCCAGTTGAAGTTTTAAAATTTATTTCATGTTTTAGAATTTGCTCCAAACCTTGCTATTGCATTTATTTTTACTTTCTTTGCTAATAAGTTTGGGAAGTGTAGATATATTAGTTTCTCAAAATTAAAATTAATAAAAACATTCTTACAGTTCACAAATTCTAAAGATAGATTAAACAGCTTAGCTACATTGGCTATCGAACATGAAATAGCTGAACAAATTGATCAGAAAGCTTTCAGAATCAAAAGTCAGAAAAAAACAGTGGTAATTTTTAATGTTTTAGTTTTTAATATATATACACTGCAGGCCACCGTAAATGCAACACCAAGAAAGACAAGAGATAGCAGAACAAAATTTATTTTGTAGATAACATGTTGACCAAGTATCAAATGATTAAATTTATAGACTTTTGTGAAGTGTGGTTCCTTCCAGAATCAGTAGCCAGAGTAGCCGCCATTGGTGGAGATCACCGCTGCCACACGCCTTGACGTTGATTCAAAGAGACTTTAGATGTGTTCTTGGGGTACAGCAGACCAAGCAGCTTCCACACGTTGCCAAAGTTGATCTGGTGTGGCAGCTGGGGCTGCAATCTGGGTCAGTCATTGAGCAACCATGAACCACATCTTCTTTATCGGCGAAAGATCCAGAGAGTGTCATATTATTCTTATGTAATCTGGCATCACTTAATTTTGTTTTCTGTATTGGCAACGCCTGGATGAGACAGTCTGTAAACAGCAATCATGTAACCTCACTTCTAAGTTATTAAAAGCTTAATTCCGTTCATTCAACTCTCATTGTCTTATTTATAGTACAGAGAGCGAGCTGGCTAGGGAAGCAATTCAATCTGGTGATTGACGAAGAACCTTTGGACAATGCGTGCCACGTGTGGTCGCGCATTATCCTGTTGAAATATGGCTGTGGCCAAGTTCTGAAGGTAAGGAAGGACAACTGGCTCCAACACCTTGAAGTTGTGGAGCGTACTAGAGGAGTGCGAGAGTGATATCCAATACCGTCCCATACCATAATACCCGGTGCAGGACCAGTGTGGCGGTGCATAACGCAGCTGCTCAGCATCCTCTCTCCACAGTGTCTCCAGACTCGAATCCGAACATCGTGGTGTTGCAGACAGATGCGTGACTCGTCAATAAAGACAACTTCATTCCATTCTGCCGCCCACGTCCTTCTTTCATCGCACCATTTGCGGCGGAGATGTCTGTGATTCTGCGTCAAGGGTAGACCAAGCAATGGATGTCTTGTGGACAGACCACCTGCTGTAAATGGCTTCGAGTGGTGACACTGAATGATGCGTTACAGACTCAATGTGCTGTGCTATGGTTCGTGATGTGACTGAGCTATCCGTCACTGCCATGCTCACAATTTTCCTGTCCTCACGTGAAGTTGTGCACTGAGGTGGATGCGATCGACCACATCGGTCTGTCGTAACCTCCTGCATCCAACGGTCACATATCCGCATTAGAGTTGTTTGGTTTCGTCCAACACGACTACCGATTTCCCTGAAAGACAATCCACAATCTCGGTAGGCCACTATCCTTCCTCGGTCCAACTCGAATACTTGATCAAAAGCTGATCGCTGTTTTCTACGAGACATAACTGATCGTTTTTTGAAAAAACCACAAGAAAAACACAATTGCCGGACTTGAAATCGTCGAAATCTCCAAGCCTTAAATAGCGCTTTGAGGTGGCGCCACAGGCGTGCATGATGTTTGTATGCGCTGAAAATTTTAATCATTTGCCTATCTCACCTCCGCTAATGCATGTTGTAAATTTCATGTTATTTGCGTGCTTCCTTTAGGGTGTTGCATTTACGGTGGCCAACAGTGTATATATATATATATATAATTATATATATATCTAATATATAAAATTCTCCTGTCACAGTGTTTGTAACCAAACTCCTCCGAAACGGCTAGACCAAATCTTACGAAATTTTGTGCGTATGTTCAGTAGGTCTGAGAATAGGATGTAAACTACTTTTCATTCCGATATTGCAATTAGTTAAAAAGATATTAATTAAAAACCTTAAAACGCCTAATTTTTTTACTCCTGCGGGTTGTTTACTTGGCAGAACTTCCATTCCGTTTCGGCCGAGCGGTGATCCGACGTTTTCCACCATCTTAATATTGCCATCCAATTTTTACTGTTGAAATCAGACAAAAAATAATTACAGAATCGGAAAGATCATTTATTTCGCCACTATGCGGTATAATGTTTTTGCAAAATAATTATATTTTCTATTTTTTAAGAATTTTTTTAAAAAGGTTTTAAATTGATGCGTTTTTATGCAAATTATTTCTAAATTGTTGCGTATGAATTTGTTTTCGTGTTATTAAAACGATATTCTACACTAAATAATTTCAAGCCTTTCTCTTTTAGATCCAGTCAGTCATTTAAAAAATAAAATTCCCAAAACGTTTTTTTTTTTAAAGAATTTTCAAAAAATACTCGAAATTTTAACTTAACATTGAATAACTTTGTCATTTATGAAGATAATCGCACGAAACTTTATTTCCGTGTGTAAAAAAATATTATCCGTAATCTGTATGAAGATTGAAAATATTGCTTAAAAATTACGGATTTTAAAATTTTTTTGTGATTTTCGTAAAAAACCGTTTTTGCAAGAAATAATTTAAACAGTATTTTTGTACATTTTTTTTATTTAAAAGTACTTTATTTTTGCAATTAATTTGTGAAGTTTGAAAGCATTAACTTAAAAATTATGCCCTAAAAATAATTAATAAAAAATACGCGATTTTACAGTTAGCCAAATCTTGGAGTCGAAAAATAGTTTTGCGCCAAAGACTTTTGAACTGTTTCACCGTCGACCGCATCTAACTCAAGGGTTACACTAAAAAGTTCTGCCTTACACAGGGAGAAATCAGTAAATTTGGCGAGTAAAAAAAAATGCGAGTGAAAAAGTTATTTTTGCTTCAATTTTCGTCATTTTTTCTTTAGATAATTTTCAAAATTAAATCATTATAGATGTTAGATTAAGATGACAAAATGTATTCAATACATTTCTGAGACACATTTAAAATATTTATCAGTATCAAAATTTTTGTTCTCTTTCATAAAGCTTATAGTTTACTTTAAAATAATGCCTAATGTATAAATCTTTTTTTGACATATAATTTCATAATAAAAACGCAAAATTTGCCCATTTCGAAATTATTATTTTTTTTAATTATTCAGTTAAATAAGCATAACTTCCTTAGAAAAAAAATAAAAGCTATGTTCAAATAAAAAATCCTTCATTATTAATTGCATGTTATTAATATATCAAAAATCACTAAATTGGCATGTCACAACTAATTGCTAAATGAATATTTTTAATCAATATTAGTATAAAATAATTAATTTTGTTTTGTATTTTATGATTTCTTGTAAAATGAATAAATATAGATGAATTTAAATGAAAATGATTTTTAAAAAGTTAAATGATCATTTAGAATCAGTGATTAAAAAAATAAAATGCCGAAAACTATCTTTTTTTAAAGAATTTTAAAAAAAAACCTTTTTTTTTACAAAATGATATTTTGCATATTTTATGATTTTTTTCTAAAATGAATCAAAATCGTTGCGTTTAAATAAAAATGATTTTTAAAACTTTTAGAATCAGTGATTTAAAAAATAAAAAGCCAAAAACTTTTTTGAACAAATTTTAACAAAACACTCAAAATACTTAAAACAATCATTTAATAATTTCTTCTTTTATAAAGATAATTGCATGAAACTTTTTCCCCGCGTGTCGAACATTTCAAAATATCCTCACAATTTTACTTCAAAATTTAAAATAGTAGTAAAATTTTGTAATTTGAAAAATTTCTACTTTTCTGTCTTTTTTCAACATACAACTATTTTTAAAAAGGCTACATTTTCGTTTCCGGGGACTAAAAAATTGCAACGAAAGAATTGAAAAGTGAGTGTGTGATTTATAAATTCGCACTGTTCACCTATTCGAGGGTTTTTAGCGACGGACCTCGAAATTTTCAACCATCGTCAAGTGACCAGGACGACACCTAAGCTTTTACCCACCTCTCCTAAGTACCACACCACACCAACGCAAGAACAAATTTCGAAAAAGCGAGTTTTAATGTCATAGTTAAAGAAATCACTCACATCGCGCATACACACACATAAGTGCTATCGTCCTGAGGGAAACAGGAAATTCCCATGGGGACAGGGCCTATCCTAGCAGGTGTGCAGCGCATGCACCGCACGCGGGCGGCCAAGCCAAGGGGCGGCCGCAGGCCGTATATGGTTCTATTAATCAAACAACATTTTTTACTAATTTTTCAAAATAAAACTTATAATAAATCGAATAAATATGCTAAATTTTGAATAGTTATTGAAATATCAAGTCCCGTTTTTCCGATAATACCGCAAAGTTTAATAAAAATAGAATGGTTGTACATAGTGTGTTGGCCGATTGTCCATAAATGTCTACTCTTTTAAACATCCTTCATCTGATAGCAAAATTCGTGTTGGATCCTACAATACCGCATTAAAAAAGGTTTTGTTTAATAGTGGCACTGGCAGCCCACTGTGGATCGAAGCTTAATAAAGGCGTGTCAAAAGGGAAAAGTTGCTTTACGAAAATATCTAATAATGTTTAAATTCAATATGAATTTGAGGAATATAAAGGTTTTAATTTAATAATAACCTTACAATTAAGAAAAACAAAATCGGGGAAAGAAGCAATTTTTGCCCAAGGTCTCACAACACTTATAAACAATGCTCGTTTTCCTTTTTAGTCAGTTATATCTCTATCAAAAGGTAGTTTCTTGTAGTGTTATTTGGTATTAAGTTATAAAAGAAAAAAATCTTGCAGCTTCTCTTTGGACTTTCGAGTAAATGATTCTTATTACAAAGCCTGTTTGAAAAACATTTCAATATTCACATAGTGTTATTAATGTTAGCGAAGTTCTGAATTTAATTTTATGTTGTAGAAACTTAATGATACTTTAGTACTATGTTAAAAAATGCTAGTTTTTTTTTTTAGTTGTAACCAGATGCCATACAATCAGTGTCGATGTCGATTTAAACTGATTTCGGGCCCTGGGCGCAGAAGATCTACGGGGTCCCTTCGCACTGGCCAGAAAACCTGGTTAAGCCTAGTTTATCCGGGTCCCAGGGCGTCCAATGAATAAGCCGGCACTGCATGTAATCAAACAGGCGAATCAAGCGATTCACAACATAGCATTAAAAACAGAAATAAAAGAAAACAAATTAAAAGCGAATCCTGACCTACATATATCTTCCCGCTTACTTGTATACTCCTAGTTGGAGAGTCATTTTATTTGATCATATTCATAGCTCCTTGCCGTGTTTACTATTGTCTCTATATTAGCAGCAGGGGTGGCATTTGGACCAAATTTGTAAAATACTTTTTTTTTGTTACGAAAAAATTGGTATGAAAATTTTTTTTGAAATATTATTATTTATACATTGGAAACCTGGTACCTTATTTAAATATCTGGAATTTTATTTTAGATTGAATTGAAATGTGCTGACTACTGCTAGTAAAATTTGTAACGACTATATCTTTTTCCAAAAAATAAAAAATTCATGGCGTAGGCATTTGTTGTAGCAAGTATATGGGCTCCGACCTCGAGATAGAGGTACAAAAATGATTATCTTTTGTAAATAGAATTACTATGTTAGGGTGACAAATGTGCACAAAACAATATTTTGTTTAGAGCAGCGTTCGGCAAATTGCAGTTCTTCAAAATTCTGCTTTTATGTAGAATTAAAAATTATGTTTGTGTTAAAAAGTTACATTGTTCACTATTTTCTAATTTATAAATATCTCTATATAAAAAAAAATACTAGCCACTTAATTACATAGCCACTTAAATAGTTGACTGGCTTTCTGATAGAATTTATTTTTAAATATGGATTTGATTTTTTTTTTTTTTGTATCTACTCGTAGCAATGCGAATCTGGTATTTCATTTTATATATCTTATTTTATTACTCTGTACTGTGTACATTTAAAGTCAGTCTTCTTTTCTTATGTGTTGAACCTAGTGTGTTGAAGGGTCCAAGGCTGTTGTGTACTTTAAATCATGAAATTTTTGATATGTTTTTTCTAATTTTCTTCTGGTAATTTTCTCCCCATCCCTAGTGGGTCACAAAAGACATTCTTTTCACTCACAGTATGTCCGGTGTCAGCTAACTTAAAGGGAACAGAGACAATAAGAATTTTTAGAAGATAGTCAGCCACAAGAGATTTAGTCTTGAATGTAGTTATTTGAAATTAAAATAAACGCCTACGGTCTCTACCATCAACTGACTCATTTCTGAAAAAATGGCCTGCTGAAACTGGCACAATTCAATTTTTTGTATTTAGCTTGTTTGAAATAGCAACAGGTAGTTATGTTTTTAATTTCGAATTAATTTGTACTTTTTAGGACTTAAAAGCATATTCAAATTCCTCCTGTAAGGTACACCTCCGAATAAGGCGCAATTAATGTTGCTACCGGTCTCTTTGAATACGGATTTTAGGACATTCTATTAAAAAATTGCAACATTGTCTGTTCCATGCTTTGATTTAGAGACAAACAGAATTTGTACGAGCGTAAGCGCATCGCGTTATAAAGCGATTGCAACTCGCGGGGGCGCATTATCTTTGGGTTTGCATAAGAAATAATAATGCTAGCTTAGGTAGACACAATGCACAGGCTTTCAAAAAGGTCCATACAGCAAAATATTTTCAATAAATTTCTCGTAAGTACAAGATTTATTGCTCATTTCAAACATTTATACAGTAATTAAACTCTTTCTATTAAGAATTTTCATTTTTCACGAACTTCAAATTTGAAAAATACCTGTGACTAAGGTATTTATTTTTGATGTGAAACATCTTTCCTCTCGATTGCTGGAGATTTGTGGGAGTGATTTCGTGAAAAGGGACGGAAATGCGTAACAGGAAGTTGGGGAAGCGCGCGCTATTCAGTGAAGTTCTGTTTTTTCTCCTTCATTCGGGAGGGGCTCCGCCCCAATCCCACCCCCCTGCGGTCTAGGCCGTGGGATCTTTGTTTTCTCACTTTAGGATCAGAGAAGAAGCTAAGTCCTTTAGGCAGAGACGCGGTTAGACAATGACGAACGAGTTTCGATACCTGACTTCGATTGCTGCGTACAATTTAAACGACCGGGCCACAGAGCAACTGGTGTTGCGATCTATCGTACACAGAACAACTCGCATGTTGTGGTTCGACATATGGATATTACTTATCGTCAAACAAGTGGACTAGGTATTGTTAGTCAAGATATTGGGGACATATGTGCGGCAGAATGCTTATTTGAAAATGGACAAACAGAGTGATTTCAGTGGTCATATACATTTCTCCGAATCAAACGGTTCAAAAAATTAAAGATTTCCTGCATTTTTTTACTTTTACCATATACCGAAGGTGGTTCTGCTCTTTTTTAAAAAAAACTATCACTGGCTTCCCATGATTTTGAGTGGGGATTTTAAAGATAACTTCAGTTTGCTAGAAGCCGAGCCACTCATAGCTTTTTTGAATGATGAACTCAAGCTCGAAATGTTTCGACAACTAACAGTGGTACTGTTATTGACGCTATTTTTCAACGGTTTTTAAATACTTGGAAAACACAAGTATATGTGTCATATTTTAGTTATCAAAAATTAACATTTCCGCTCTTCCCCAAATTGAACAAGAATAATTATTTTTGATAAAAAAAATTGCATTACTCCTTGTGTTAATTAAATAAAATTTTCATTAAAGATATAATTATTCCATAGAAAATTATTTCCAATCATACTCGATTCATTTTTTCCCCAGGATTTAAGTTGCTATTGCTAATTTACCACAATAACATGCCAGATGTTACACATCGTATGCGACTACTGTAAGGTTCGTTTCTTTTTTATTTGCATATCATTTATTTAAAGACTAACACGACTTGAATTTCTAATTAAACTAATTTCTTTAGTATTAAATGACAAAATACCCTGTGTCTGGTCTGATGGATTTGAATTTCTGGCTCTAGGACATATTGTGTGTCAAACACAAAGTTTCTTATTAAAAGATATATACTATATATTTTTACCCTATTCAGGTAAAGTATTAAGGAATATTTTATTGTATTTGCCTTCATGAAAAAGGAGACTATAAAAACAATACATTTAGTTTTAAAAAATCTCTTTCATTAATATATATATATACATTTATATAATAAATAAATTCACGTAGTGATAACGATTTCAACTGTAAGGACAACTGAGTTGAAAGAAAACTAGCTAATTTTTTAAAGTCAATGAAATTATTTGGTATATCCGTATCCATAGCTATAGTTAAGAGTACATGGTTTTTCAAATTTCCTCTTTAGATTAAATCGAAACAATATTAATTGACGCTAAATTTTTTTTTTCATAAGACAGCTTCCACTTCCAGAACGAAACATGCACATAGTTCATTACTGTTCCCAATATTAAAAAAAATGCGGTTCATTTGTCTTCTTTATTGTAAATTTTCATTTTTTTTCTGATTACAATTATGAATCATTTTTTGAACCACCATGTTAAGTCAAAGTAACACATGTGTTTTTAGATGGGATTTCCCCCCCCCCTCTTTTTTATGCATCAAGAGAAATTTAGTAATATTATGTTGCAATTATAAATACATTCTTATAAGTAATTGTGTTATTGATGATCGAAGTATCGAAAAGGCATTTCTTAAAAATGCTTTAGGAATATTTAAAGTTTATGAATTAGGTCGATAATAGGTTTGTTCTTTCAATGTTTACTTTCTTTTTCAATTTAAAGAGAGATAAATTTAGTAGAATTATTATCAATTTATTTTCAAATAAGATTGCACACACATGTATTAATATTTAAATGTTGTCGAAAATATCCCGAAATGACATTTTTGCAGGAAGCTAAACAGAATTTTATTGGAATGAGAAGTATAATGTATTTTTTTATTATTATAATAATCATGAAAATACTCCGAAACACGTAAACTGTATAAGATCGTGGTGCGAATTAAAGACAAGGTTAGAAAAAAATTGTACTCTGACGCGGAACAACAAAATGCATACGATCAAGAGAAAAAAGCGATGGCGCGCCATCATTGAAAGATTGATTGCAGAAGTACAATTTTTAGCCTGTCAAAATTTAGCATTTAGAGGAACTAGTATGAAAAGTTAAAATATAACGATAATTTTTTACAGACAGTTTAGATATTGGCCGAATTTGATCCAGTTACTTCAGAACACATTAATAATGCCAGTAAATGCAAAAATAACAAAACACGTATTTCACATTACTTAGGGCAGCATTTTCAAAATGAAATAATTACTATTTTAGCCCAATCTATTCGTAATTAGATAACAAACATTGTCAAAAAAGCAAAATATTACACTATAATTCTTGACTCTACACAAGATATTAGTCATACAGAACAAATAAATTTTGTCGTTAGATGTGTGAGCTCCACTGGTGGTAAGGTATATATTTTAGAATTTTTCTAGTAGTTTTTAGGAATACTACACAACAAAGGTTTTCAGATATGGACACAGTCTCTACTGAATCGGAAATCTCTGAAAAAATTGATCTTACCAAAATTATTGACAAATTTGCTTCTCAGAAAGCCAGAAAAGTTTTTTTATAATTAATTTTTAAGTAGTCTTTGTAGAAGGACTGATTTATATACTTTTCGTTTTCACGAGATTGATGCTTCAGTACTTTTTTATTAGATTATATTTTCTGAGTAAATACTGTTGTTTTGCTTTTCTAATTATAAAATGTCTATTTTATTTCAAAGGTAATATTCTTGCTTGTTTATTATTTTGTTGAAGATTTGTCGCTATCATATCCTATTAGCTGACCAGGAAAATAAAAGTAATAAAAAATAAAGTTTAACACTTCAAATTTTATTTGCATTTTTACTGATGTCTTACTTTTTACTCTTATACAAGTAAATGAGTTTATAACCTCAAAAAATGAGTATTAAATAAGTAATTTAAAGCATAAGTATTGTAATAAGCAATTAAATATATAAGTATTGTAATAAATAATTAAATATATAAGTATTGTAATGTTATTAAATATATAAGTATAATAATGAGTTAGTAAATATGCAAGTAATACAATAAATAAATATATAAGTATTAGTCAAAATAAAAAAAATTCTCTAGAGGGGCGGCATATTAGGGCTTCGCCCGAGGGCGGCCGACACCCTAGGATCGCCCCTGCATGGGGATTAAGTTGTTCACTGGTAAAAGCCCGTGCAACGCCGGGCTAAGCGGAGAGGAAAGAAACAAAGAAGTAAAAGTAATTTCGAGAAATAATATTGGAAGTGCTGATTTTGTGAAGAGAAGGGAAAATGTTAAACGAGAAAGCCATGACACGCACTCACGGGCCATGAACTCACATCGTACGCGTCACACCCACACAAAAGTGCTGGCGTCAGAAAGAAAGGAGTAAATTAACATGGGGATTAAGTGATACCCGCGGTAAAAGCCCGTGCAACGCCGGCCCGGGTCAGCTAGTATATATACAGTGTGTTTCATAAATGATGGGAGTAACTTTAAGGGATGATAGTACACATCAAGACGAGTAATAGTAAATAGGAAACCAAGTGTCCCAAACGTCTTCCGAAGGAGAAAGGCGCCATCAAAGTTTAGGGTCCTAAAGCTAAAATGATGATAAAAAACGGAAAAATGGATCGATTCATTTGCGGTTTTCACTAAAATCATTCTTTAAATTAGTATTTTCTTTAAAAAAAAGTTTTAAAGACAAAGTTAAAAAAATGCCGTTAGAGGGTGCTCTAGACTTTGGAGTACCGAACAACTACCTTTTACCAGTATTTTTTTTATTTTGTTAAATGTTTACAAAAGCTTAGATTTTAACTTGAATTTTGAGCGCAAAATTGAAACCATCGGGAGCGGTTAAGTGGCGCAAATGTAACCGCGTTCAGGGGGGGGGGGAATTGAAATGCTCGTATGTAATGATCAAAATAAAAAACGATAAAGCAAACTTTAAGAGGCGATAGTACAACATAAAAACAATCAACTTTGATTAGAATATGCATGATTTGAATTCAAACGCAAACGTGTTAGAGCATCTTCAAATTTTATCCATGCAAGCGTTATAGCTGCCAGTTTCTGGAAGAAGAACATGAAATTGTGATATGGGGAAGAAGAAGAACGCATATGCAAATTGTTATTAAGATAAAAGCCACTGACCCGAGTGTGCAAGTGTAAATCACGGTACAAACGTAACGAAAGATGTTGCCCTTCACTAATCAAGAAAAGGCTGATATGCACTTCATCTACGGAACTGCAAATGGGAATAGTGCAGAGGCGCGACGATTGTACGGAAAAAAGTTTCCCAACAGGCGGTTGCCCAATGATAAAACATTTGTGCGCTTGCACAGACAGTTGTGTGAGACAGGATCCTTTTTTGGTGCACGTTCAAATGCAGGCCATGCGAAGTCTAACAGAACGGTAGCTGTGGAAGAAAAAATTCTGGATATGGTGGCTGATCATCCAAATACAAGCACGTGAGCAGTGGCTAGTCAAATTGAAGTATCACCCTCCACGACATGGCGAGTACTAAAGGATGAAAGTATGCATCCTTTTCATGTCCAACGAGTCCAGAAACTGACTCAAAGGGATTTTCCTCGTCGAATGGATTTTGCTCGCTGGTATCTGCAGAAGAACACCCTAAATCCCGATTTAGGTGCAACTGTGCTTTTTACAGATGAATGTACATTTACTCGTGACGGTACATTTAACACCCACAATTCCCACCATTGGGCAGATGTAAATTCACATGCGTCTTCTACACATGCATATCAGCGACGATTTTCCATAAATGTTTGGGCAGGAATAATTGGTGACCATCTACTTGGACCTTATCTTCTGCCAGAACGCCTGGATGGAAAAAAATATCTTACCTTTCTGCAACAGGTGCTGCCGGAAATGATGACAGATGTTCCCCCTCGTATCCGGCGAGTAATGTGGTTCCAGCAGGATGGAGCACCAGCTCATTTTGCGCCAGAGGTGCGAAATTATCTAAACGCAACCTTTCCAAATCAATGGATTGGGCGAGGTGGTCCTGTCCCTTGGCCAGCGTGATCACCCGATCTTTCATGCCTGTATTTCTTTTTGTGGGGACACCTGAAGAGTCTTATGTATGAGACTCCTATCGAATCTGCAGAAGAACTCGTCGCCAGACTTTCGGCAGCTGCAGGAGAGGTGCGCGATACTCCTGGCGTGTTTCAGAGGGTTCATGAATCCCTTCTTCGCCATTGTACCGCATGCATCGCCTCTAATGGTCAGTGTTTCGAACAGCTATTGTAATCATTTCTAATTAAACTTTTTTTTTATAACGTAAATGTTCTTTGTTTCCTTTTTTGTCTCTTAAAACGAAATCTGTTTCAGCGCCCTCTATCACCTTCGGGTTAAAATTACGAGTATGATTTCTTTGATGAATGTTGCTTGTTTTGGTGTTGTACTATCGCCTCTTAAAGTTTGCTTTATCGTTTTTTATTTTGATCATTGCATACGAGCATTTCAATCCCCCCCCCCCCGAACGCGGTTACATTTGCGCCACTTAACCGCTCCCGATGGTTTCAATTTTGCGCTTAACTTTGTCTTTAAAACTTTTTTTTATGAAAATACTAATTTAAAGAATGATTTTAGTGAAAACCGCAAATGAATCGATCCATTTTCCCGTTTTTTTATCATCATTTGAAATTTAGGACCCTAAACTTTGATGGCGCCTTTCTCCTTCGGAAGACGTTTGGGACACTTGGTTTCCTATTTACTATTACTCGTCTTGATGTGTACTATCACCCCTTAAAGTTACTCCCATCATTTATGAAACACCCTGTATATAGTTATATGTATATGTACTGTTAGCTCCCTTTTTCTTCGCAAGGAATATTCAAGTTTTATAGGTGTGCATTTATGAACAATTTGTATCTTTTTTAATAATTGTTTTTTTTTTACTTTGCGGAGAGGGGCGGCATTTTTCATTTCTGTCCGGGGCGGCAAAATTGCTAGAGCCGGCCCTGGTCACATTTAGTATTATTAATTACAAAAGGAAAGATTAAGTTAAAGAGAAGCCATCCACCTTATGGCTTACAATTAAGCAGGTGTTGCAGCAAGATCGTTCAGGAGAATAGATAAGTGCTCATATTTTTATTATAGTTTGATTGTTCCTTGGGTTTAGTAAGTAGAGTGCATTCTCGGTTAGTTTCATAATGTCATACAAGTGAAAAAGGAAACAAAAGTGTTTTAATTGAGAAATGTCTGATTCTTACTGGAACCCTCTTTTTAAGGTATTTGAGTGAATGGTTCCTTAAGTTTAATGTTGCTTATTTTCCTATTCCTTTTTTTCAGAGCCAGCCTTCTCCACAAAGAGGCCCAAGTGCAAAAAGTCATTTGGGGCCCTAAATTTTTTAGATTACATGAACATATATTATTTATGCACATATTTATTTAATGCATGATTTTGTGTCTGCTTATACATTAATTACTTCAGAAAAATTAGTTTTTCAATTTTTTTCGATGTTTAATGTGTAGCATTCTTTATTAATTTTAATTTACTTAAAAAAGGCTCAGCAATTGCTACAGTAACTGGCAATGTAAAGGAAGTGTGAACACAGTTAATGCATTTAGAAATAGCTCATAATCTGATGTTACTGTCGATCAGGCGGCATAAGTAACAACAATAACTACAGAAGTAGCTCATTATTGTTATTATTTAGAATGTATTGCAATGTCTTGTACATTATTTATATCCCTTTCATTTAAAGTCCCTATCCGTAGCAAACTAATTTCTTGGATTCACACCTAAGTCTTTCTAATTCATGTTTTTCTAAGGCTTTTATAACAGTGATTCATTTGAAATCATAAATAATATTTGGTATATTTGTAAATCTATCTTCTATTTGTACAATAACAGTATCAGTGAATGCATGTGGAATTTAGTGGTGCAAGAGTCAGTTTTGGCTAAATGTGCGCAACAACAGTATCAGTTATAGTGTTAAAAAATAACATCTAAATTACTATATATATCGAGTTTTGTATAACTTCATCTTCAGCGATTTTGGAATACAATCTTTTTCTTTTTTGAATTAGTTTTTCAGGAAAATATTCTGAAATATTCGTCTAAAAATACATTCAATTTTGTGCGTAAATTTTGGATTTCAGTTTTTATTTTATGGATTAAATTAAAAGAACAATTATGTGGTGGTGTGTTTTTTTACTTGAATAGTTTATTAATACTGTTAATTTTGGACAATATTGCAAATCATACTATTAAACATAAAATAAACAGACTTTTACCTCTCTGTAATATCGTTACTTACATGAATAAATTCTTTTGGGGCATTACAAGTTTGTTAAAACAGTGTATACATTGCTTTAACCAAATCTATTTTAGTTTTCCAACAAGTTACCTCACAATGGTTTGAAAGTAATATTCAAATGCTTTTGTACAATTTCCCATTTTTTCTGTCAATGCAGAAAATAAGCAATATCCCCCATTTTTTTTGTTATAAATATACTTTTTGAAGTAGCATCACAAATTAATAAAAAAGAGAGTGCGCAAAATGCAAGGCATAAATTTCATGAAGGTTTAGATCAATTATTCTATATGGTACACCTTTATATTTCTTTTTCGTGTTGCTACCATTGTCGTATGCCTATTCACTACAATTCATAACATCTAAATCAAGCTCACATAAACAATCCATTTGGATATTATAATATGTGGCTGCTTTTATATATATATATATATCATCTTTAATTTTATTAAAGACATCATTTCCTAATGCAGAATTAATTTGTTCTTGTGATCTGTGAGCAAAATAATGCACAATTCTATTTTTTGAAATTTTTTTTATTCTCTTTATATAATCCATTAGCACAGAGTTGTATTTACTTAGTTATTCGATTTTAACAAGAAATTTCCATTATTAAGCGTTCTTATTTTTCAAGGGTTCCTCAAAGTTCAAGATAATTAAATACTAAAAATAGAGCCAGGTCTGCAATTCTTTGAAGTAGTAATTTAAATTGTTCTGTTTACTTATTTATATTAACTTGATTCATTTTATCAAAAATTGGACATAAATTTAGTCATTTTAATAATTCTTTCCAAGCAATAAATGAATTAAAATGACAAATAGAATGTTCATGATTTTATATTTTCCAGTTGTTGTAAACACCTATAAATCATATAGATTGTTCATTTTCTTTTCATTTGGAAAATTGTTTACGAAATAAAAATACCAAGTCTTACATTTTTGAATAAATTAACCAGATGCAAAGTTAGGTTTAATCGTTTGGCACTTTTTTAAGTAGCACGTTGTGGAAAATGTGTTTAATACTGGTCCAGTTTTAACTCTGAATACTCTTAAGCTTATCATTTAAAATACTTGGCCATAAACCTGTATCACTTATATTCACTTGATCATGCTTGTTACTTTTTCATCTTTTTCTCATCAATCATATTTGTATAAACATACGGTTCTTCACAGTTTCTACATTTCCATTGTGGGGAATTTTCTCCTCCAAGTTAAAAACTTGAATTAAAACTTCTTCAATTTCCTAGCCAAGAAACTGATCTACTTATGACTTCTTGAAATTTAGTCTTTCTTTTTTTCCTACTAATTTTTTTTTTCTTTTTTAACACCTGGAGGAATATTTCTTTGTCATGATTAGATCTAACAATGCTATACATTTTATTGAATGAATTATTAAAAAATATACCATACACATTTTAACTTAATAGGTGAGGGGTAAATGATCATTTATCTACTTCCTTATGATTAGGATTTTTTGCACACCTGCTCTAGACTTCAAATATATACTGTAAACTTTGTATATTTTCTAACCCATCAATTGCTTCAGTTAAATTTCTTTCTTTATTTTTATCCTGGTCTTGGCTGATGTATGCATTTTTGGAAGCTACTCGTATAACTTATCCCCATTTTACCTTTTGTTTGAACAATTTAATATAAACAAACATACTCCAACAGACATAAAAATATTACATTTAGGCGCAGAAAAGAAAAGAGGGCTGAGGATTAGGAAACAGACCCATCCATGACTTCCGTCACTCTTCAGATACTTGATCAGTGACATCCAACCTTCAAAGCATCTATCCGTAATATTTCTGTTCCGATTCAACTAAAAAATTCTATATTAGTTTAGTTCCGGTTTTCATTCCGCAAAAAATTACGATTTCCCGTTCAGAATAATTTTATTTTATGTATATTATTTGAACTAAAAATATATAATTCTATCAACATTTAGAAACTTTTATTCTTTTTTTAATTGGTACACTACGTGAGTTGATACCGTTAACTTTCATATATGATACGAGCGGTGAACAGAGAAAGGAGTGCATTGGCATAGTTATCCATAATCAAAATAGTATTTGACAACTAGGCTCATAATTATGTGTACCCTCATTGTTTGACGCTCACATCGTGCACTTGGCCTCACAATAATTATGTATAAAATATGTTTATTTATTTAACATCTGAAAATTGTCTCTAATTATTATATCTTCTAAAGCGTGGTTTCGCTGAGATTGCTTCTGTTGTCTTGGAGAATAAAATTCAAACCTGAAGACTCTCTTTCAATGCTAACTTGTGTAGATTAAAATGCCAAAATCACCATTGCAATCTTATACTAGAATATATAGGTAATTTTATATTTGCTTCTCAGAAATCTAAAATGTTATGTTTTATATAATTGACATTAAATTAGAAAATATTGATAAGTGGCTACAGTAACAAAATGATTGAGAAGGTATATTGAACCGAAATAAACCAATATTTATTTTTTTTGTTCAGCTCCGGTTTTCATTCCTACGAAAATAACAGTTTTTGGTTCAGTTCCGGTTCGAAGCCCTGTCCAACCTTGAACGATGCAAAAACAGCTGAACTGAAAATGCCCTCTTCTGCGAGTTTTGCTTTGTGTCTTTTAATGACCTACTTTTTCTTCTCCCTCCACAGATGAGAGGATTTCACTATTAATCGCCAATCTTTTCTAAGGGCCCTTTTCACACGATCCAACTTGTGCACAGTCGGGAGCTAGTTTCGAATGGAAATTACCTGGTGTCCTTCACCTGTGGTCAACTGGCATCCCCTGATATACCACTCCTTTAAGTTCTAGAAAACAACTTTCTCCTCCCACTTTTGCCCTGAATTGAAAGGATATCAGGGTGTGTGTGCAACATAAGCTGTTCATACAAAGATCCTTGTACATTGAAAATAGAGAAAACCTTTTAGTTCTGTGGAATCAATCATTGTTCTTTCTTTCCTGTCAACCTGATGTTCACATGTGAAATAAGTTCTTTTCGCACTAACAGAGTGGTGACCAGTGCTGGATTACTCATTAGGCTGAATAGGTCAAATGAGTAATGCCTATGGGCCCACAAAAGGGTGGTTTTTTTTTTCTGTTAGTGCTCCAAAAACAGGTTACAGGACCCCGAGAATTTGACTGCCTAGGGGCCTCCACGCAGTTTAATCCAACCTGGTGGTGACAGAAAGGAGTTGACCAGCATAAAGTTGCTTTGTGTGAAACCGGCCTAAAGGTTTTTGGCCTTAAGTCAAACTGACTAAAGATCTTTTCAGTCTGTTTAAAGCTTCATATCCTGTCAACGGAAGGTGTCACTTAGCTTCAGTCCAGCCATTAATTTCTGTGCCAGGCCAGCTGGTTTATAATCTACCCTTAACCCCCCTCCCCCAATAGACTTGACAGTTAAAAGTTTCTGTTAAAGGTAATTCTGCCTGGCCCAGCAGATTGGGAATTACTAGAAGGAATACGTATTATTTTCATTTTTTTAACTCGGGCTATATGGTATTGAAATTTTTTCCAAAAACTTAACACTCACATCACCAAGAATTAGTTTGAAGGTTGTCAAAATTCAGAGATCTACAATAATATAAAGTGTACGAAAAAATGTACTTTTCATCATATTAACAATGCTATGAATATTGCCAAGTTTCCATGTGCAAAAGTGCATTATTTTAATTCTTGATCTTGTTAGAGAGCTCCCTCTAACATGGGGTCCTGGTGAATTGCATCCACCGCACCCCCCAGATGGCCGACCAGGTCTTTTTCTTTAATTTCGGATTTTCAACTTTCATTCTAAACTCTGCTGTGGCTGCTCAATGTACAGAGTGCGCCACGTGCTTTCTATGCCCATCTCGGCTGGAGTGAATTTTTCTCTTTCTTAATGTCCGAAAATGGACATTGACTAAGATGTGAATGGATTCACCACTCATTACTAATTTATCAAGTAACTGATGCAGTTTGCTTATATTTTTATATTCAATACAAGGATAAAAAAACACGAGTATGCTCACTAATGCATACATATGTATACAATATGTGTGAATACTCGAAAATAAATCACAAGTATATTTAAAATTAATAAAGAGAATATAGGACACACAGAGCTCCGAACTTAGGATATAACTCAAAAATTGTGGCAAAAAGTCGAACTATTGAGAAATGGCAATTGATTTGAATCGACAGTTTTTGCAGCTATGTGAATGCAAGGAATTAATCTTGCATGGGTTATAAGGTTTTTTACGAAGCAGATTTGGAAATTTCGGATGGTTTTTTAAAAAAGTGGATGTCTTCTATAAGAACACTGGAAATGTTTCGTACCTGCTGTTGATCCACACGGTTAATTTCTGTATTAAACTTGTGTAAGGATGACTAGCTAAAAACTGTAACGAATTTGAAACAGTTGTTAATTTTAACATAATTAGGAATAAGGATGGTTTTTTTTTTGACATATGTAATCCAGTGTCGGCTTAGTTAATTTTAACATAATTAGGAATAAGGATGTTTTTTTTTTTTTGACATATATAAATCCAGTGCCGGTTTATCCACTGGGTGCTTGGGGCGGACCCCGGATAAGCTGGACTTAACTAGATTTTCTGGTTATAAATTTCGATTCTTCAGTGCCAAGGGGGCCTGTAGATCTTCTGCGCCCATTGCCCGAAATGAACATAAATCGGCACTGTATAAATTGGAAATAGAGTTAGTCCAATAACTTTCTCCAAGTCCCCTAGGAGATTTTCTTTCAAAATTTTTATAACAAAGGAATGAGGAACAGGCAGGCACTCTTGCTTTCCTTAAGAAACGACCATCTTGATACAATCTGCTACTTCATTGTTTATTATATTACTGTGTGGGCTTTAACTCAGTAAATGAAATGATTTCTATCGTGGGGGATTTAATTTTTATTTCCATTTTAAGTACTGTGACCTATGTGTCGGCAACCTCTGGCATGCGGTACAATTCTCTGCACTATTCTACAAATTTGTCAATTTTTGAGTGGATGGAAGTTGACAAATTTGTAATGAACCTTATTTGACAAACATCTTCAGAATTACGAAAAAATCTGAAAGATAACTCTAAAAGATAAATTTACATCTATTTTATAGATTATTGAATGTCTTTGCTGGAAAGATTTAATTGTTTGAAGAGAGAAAATTGTGTGTGTATATTCTGTTTTTCGCGTTTGGTTCTACATATCTAAGTAAAAGCCAAAATCTCCTATATTTTATTTTTTTAAAAATAAAGTATTAAGTTTACAGAAAAATAGATCCCTAATTTTTTTACATGTATTATATGTAAAACGAAAGGAAATAATGGAAGTGATTGGTAAATAATTGTTGAAGGAGAAGCATTTTGGTTGCGAAAAAAACACAAACTGAGAAAAACCACTTTAAAGTTTATATTTCCAAAAAAATAATAATAAGCTTAAAAAAACCTCTTTAAAACATTAACTTCATATTTTTCTTAATGGCATTTTCATATTATTTCTACCCATATACTTTATAAACGATCCCTTTTTAGAGAGTATTAATTGCATAAGAAAACTCGTGAAAAATGTTTAAAAAAATTTGTTTCTGCCAGAAAACATTTTAAAGTTTTTTGCTTCACATAATATTGAAATATTATATTTTTATGGAAAACATATGATGTATAAGAACTGAACTTATAAAAATATTAATACAAAATGCACACAGCAATGCATCCCATAATTATAGCTCATTGTTATGACTTGATTCATTTATAATTAATCTGAATTTCAAATGTAAAAGCAGGGTTCTATATTTTCTGGATAATTCTTTATAATAAAACAAATAATCTGGAATTTAATTATCTTGCTTTTATGAAATTTATCATTTTCACAGCGTCTTTTAAAAACCCTTTTTAATACATTCTTTTATTTACTTTACTACGGTGATACACTATTCCAAATGAGATGTTATGGTAGAACTTCATTTTCTTCTTTCTCTATTCTTTTGTGTGCTTATTGGAATGGGGGAAATTGGCTCTCATGTGCAAACAACATGTGATTCCAATAAAATATTAGTTGCTTCATCATTGACTTTGGGAATCTCTCGATTTTCTATTCCTTGGTCTCACATAAAATTACTTTTCATTGAATGGCCTTTTAAACTAGCTGATCTGAGTACTTATCCTGTAGTTTCAGAAGAAATTTAAGAGGAAAGCTTTTAAATGAATTTTATAGAAATTTTCACGGAGTTCAAACTTAGATTCTTTATATTTCTTTCAACTGTACATCTTTTCTTTTGTGGAATTAGGTTTATCGGATGGACAATTTTACTCTTGTTATAACTTCTATTTTTCTATCTCAAAAGGGCTTTATAAACAAACAGTAAGCAGTCCAGTTGGGTAAAATTACTAATTTAGCTGGTGTTATTCCACTTTTTAAATAAAAAATTGCATTTGTTGTTTCCTTAAGCAGAATATTTTTCCTACGTAAGCAAACAAAATTACCCCAAACTATTCTTTAAACATCAACTACATCCCCCCCCCCCTCTGAAAAAAATTGCCAAATATATTAATATTTAATAAATTCATTTAAAAGTTTGAGAATCAAAATTCGGCGTTCGATTACCTTTGTGTGGCACTCTTTTCCCTTCTTTTGCTGTGCCTCTCAAAAGTGTTCGTGCACTTATAATTTTCTAAAATATTAATGTTTTCTATAAATAAAAATTAATGTATCGGAATTGTAATTTTTTAAATAACATCTGCAACTTGCTCTTATCGGAATAACATCAATTTTTAAAACATAATATAACTATTATTTTGAAAAATTATTAATCAAAAACTACTAAAAAATTACGCCACGAAGAATCTGAACATAGTTTTAACTATTTTATTTTTTTCTTAATTTAGTACTTAGTAGGGTATCTTTTAGCGTCCACAAAAACTTTTAAACGTCTTGGTATAGAGTTCATCCGTTTTTTGTAATTTCTGCATCGATTTTGTTCTTCCATTCTTCTGTGATTATTGTTTTCAGTTCACATTTTATTTTTATATGTCATGTCTTCTTAGTCTAACTTCAAATTTCCCCAAATATGTTCTACTGTGCTTAAATCAGGGGATGTTTTCAGAATTTGGGGGCAGTTATACAGATACTAGAGGCGTATGTTGAGAATAGTACGATAGGGGTCATTATCTCATTAAAAAATGAATTCGTCTCCAATACCCAAGGTTTGGAAGGACCATTTCAAATTATTCTTTAAAATATTTAAATAAAGCTCATGATTCACAATACTATAAAAAAATACCTAATCTGGAAGCCTATATACACCCCTCCCTCACACACATACAAGAACATCCTTCACCACCATTCTCCACTGTTCCAACTAAATTCTTTTGATTAGTTCCTCGTTTTTTCTAACTATTACACTTTTCTGACAATGTTATATTAATTTTTACAGTCGAAGATATTAATTTTTTAAGAATATTGCAAATGTACGAACATTTTTGAGAACCACTGTATATATTTTTATTTTTAACGAACTTTAAAAATAAAAGGTAGATTTTACTATTTCGATTTAAATGTGATTTTTAGGGGAAATGTTGATTTTTTTTCTCTGAAAGTAAAATTTTTTGGAAATTCAGCTACAGGGTTTTTCTTACAAAATTCTTAAGTATCCGATCAATTTTAGGAGCCACATTAAGAGCATAATTTCAAACATTTTTATAGATAAGATTTTTTTCCCTACCTTTTCATTTTATCGTACAGTTTTTAACTGACTTTTGTTCTCGTATTGATACTGAGCATGAACGATCTTTGATATACAAAAATATACGATATTAAATTTACGTATTTAAAGTTTCAAATTATAGTTCACCAGTTCAAAACTTGAATAGTAAAATTTTTCCGTCAAATTATTTGAAAAAGTCAAAAATGAAGAAATTGTTACTGGGTTTAATAACATGTCTGTTTTTAGAAAAGCAAACTGCTTTTAAAATTGAAGGGAAAGATGTATTTTTAAAATTTTACTCCAGACATTTGTTAAAGATAATAATTTGGCGAGATATATATTTATTATAAATAAGGAAATTTTAACTAATTTAATTTAGGTAATTTTAAGGTTAATTATTGTTAGAAAGTGAGATTTAAGATTTTAAAAATATGGAAAATTAAAAGACACTAACTTGTCAAAAGTTGTTACTGCAGCGAATTCTTATACTCTATTTACTGAATGATAATATGAGCATATTTTTATTAGTAAAATGAGCACAAAAAAATTCAGTAATTCTTTCGAAAACGATATCCGAAGACAAAATAAAACGATGTCGATGCAATAAAAACGTCAGCTTAAACGAAAACGGTGTCCGAAGGTAGAGTGATGCTATCAAAATAAAAGCGGCAGCTTCCTAAATGAAAACGGAGACTGTAGACAAGGTAAAGCTATGCGTTAGCATCCTAAACAAGAACGGTTTCTTAAGATAGGATAAAGCTATGCGTCAGCATCCTTAGGAAAAACGGTTTCTTAAGACAGGGTAAAGATATGCGTCTGCATCTCAAGCGTGGATGGTTTCCAAAATAGGGCAAAGCTATGTGTCAGCAGCCTAAGTGAGAACAGTCTCCAAAGGCAGGGTAAAAATATGTGGATACAAAAAAAGAAAACGTGAGCTTCACCAAGCGAAGACGGTTTCCTAAGACAAGGTAAAGCTAGGTTAATACAATAAAAACGTCAATATTTAAATCCATGCAATCAGATGTCATTTCAAATCTTCAAGCTGTTAAGGGTTTCAGGGCATACTCGAAAAGTAACTGAATATCTCTCTTGTAACAAAGAAAGAAAAACTAAGATTAACTAAAAAAAAAAAAATTGTAACAATGTTGCATAGAGTGTTAACATCCAACATTTTGTGTGACTTTATATATATAAAGAAGAAAAGCGACTCACTCACTGACTGACTGACTAATCACGATATCTCTGGAACTGTTCAACCTACAGACTTGACATTTGGTAGACATGTTCCTTTCATAGAGTAGACATCAGCTAAGAACGGATTTTTCGAAATGCAAGTGGCGTTACAGGGTTAAGGGGCGTTATAAATAATTGTTTCCATGTTTAAAACTACTCGATGTACAATTTTGAAATTGGGTAAGCAGATTCCTTTCATACAGTAGAGATCCGCTACAAATGAGTTTGGGGAAAATCGACCCCAAGTGTGTTGCAGGGCTTAGGGGGTGTTATAGATAATTATTTCCATTTTTGAACTATTCGACGCACTGTCTTTAAATTTGATAAATAGATTCCTTTCGTTAAATAATGATCAGTTACAAAATGGGTTTTGTGAAAACAGACTTCTAAGTGGCGTTGCGGGGATTAAGGGGCGTAATAGATAAATATATCCATTTTTAAACTACTTCACCTACCTGCTTGAAAATTGGTACGTGAGTTTCTTTCATGGAGTAAATATCCGCTACAAAATGGGTTTTGGGAAAATTGACTCCCAAGGGTGTTGCGGGGGCGGGGGTTTAAGGGCGTTATAAATTCCGATTTTTAAGTTATTAGACGTACAGTCTTGAAACTTAGTAAGCAGATTCCTCTCTTAGGGTAGAGATACGCTACAAAATGGGTTTCGTGAAAATTGCCCCCAAGTGGCGTTGCGGGACTTAAGGGGCGTTATAGATAAATATTTCCATTTTTAAACTATTAGACGCACAGTCTTTATATTTGATAAATATATTTCTTTCATAGAGTAGAGATCAGCTATAAGAAGGTTTTGTGAAAACAGATCTCTAAGTGGCGTTGCAGGGGAATAAGTGGCGTAATAGATAAATATTTTCGTTTTTAAACTACTTCACCCACTGCTTGAAAATTAGTAGGTAAGTTTCTTTCATGGAGTAAATATCCGCTACAAAACGGGTTTGGGGAAAATTGACCCCAAGGGGTGTTGCGGGGGTTAAGGGCAGATATAAATAATTATTTCTATTTTTAAACTATTAGACGCACAGTCTTGAAATTTGGTAAGCTGGTTCCTCTCATAGGATAGAGATACACTATAAAATGTGTTTTGTGAAAATCGATCCCTAGGTGGCGTTTCGGGGTTCAAAAGCGTTATTGATATTTTTTTTTTTTTTTTTTTTTTTTTTGCATTTTTAATTTATTGGGCGCGCAGTCTTCAAATTTTGCTAAGCAGATTCCTTTCATAGAGTGCAATTCCCCTATAAAATGAGTTTTGTGAAAACAGACCCTGAAGTGCGTTGCGGGGCTCAAGTGGTGTTATAGATAATTATCCCCATTTTAAATTATTAGACGTACAGTCTTGAAATTTGATAAGCAGATTCCTTTCGTAAAGCAGAGAACGCTACAAAATGGGTTTCGCGAATATTAACTACCAGTTTAATTTCGGGAGATTTAAGAGGCGTAATCGATAAATATTTCCATTTTTAAACTATTTGATCATCCTGCTTGAAAATTGGTAGGCATGTTCCTTTCATGGAATAGAGTTCCTCTAACAAAGAGTAAAACGAAATTGACCCAAGGATGGTTGCGAGGGGTCAAGAGGAGTTACAGAAAAAAATTCCTGTTTTTAATTGTTAGACCCATATACTTGAAATTTGTTAAGCATGTTTCTTTTGTTGAATAGGGATCCACTAAGAATGCATTTAAAGCAAATCATTTTCTGGGGGGGCAGGGGTTACTGAGACGTATTGACAAAAAAAATTCCTTTTTTTCGAGCTACAAGGACTAATAACAATGAAATTTGGTTTGCGTTTTTCTTTTGTTGAATTGAAATCTGCTAAGACGATTATTTTGGAAAACGCTCTCAACGGATTACGGGGATATTGATAGTAAAACTTTTGTTTTTTTTCTGTTAGATTTAGACTTGAAATTTGGCTTGCATGTTCAATTTACGGAGTAGAGATCCACCGAAAATTGGTTTTGCGGAATCCACTTGGTTTTTGCTTTACGAAAGAGCAAACATCATTCTATACTTCAATTTTAGAGATTTTTAAAAAATTACAAATTAGATTAGAGAGAGAGAGAGAGAGTTCTTGCCTTTTTTCTGCTTTTTTTTTCTTTAACAGGCGACAGTTAAAGGTATAAGTATATTTTTCAATACAATCGAATTCTTAATGCTAGACTTAGATATCAAT
>BMAO01033055.1:0-89259 GCA_019973975.1 Trichonephila clavata
GGAATGTTTCCTTTGTTTTAAGGTAATTAAGTATAAAATTTTTCCCTTAACCAATTTAAAAAATTGTCATTTATCATGATGTTTAATGCTTTACTTTTATCATTCAAATTTCCGTGTTTTTTTTGTAAGGTAGACATTAATTAATTATTTTGAAATGCAATCTTTTAGAATTTTTATTACTCTATTTTTTTTCTTATCAATTTTAAGTGCGATTTAAAAGATCTAAACATCTATTGTAATATAATGAAAAAGAAGAAAATATATATGAGATAAATTTCCAAAGGTCTTTTTTGTTGAGCATAATCTAACTTTAATCTTTATTCTTCGTAATTTATTTCTTATTTTGCTTAATAACAGGCTCGTATAGGTACGCTAACATTTGCAATAATTTAGAATTCGAAAACCTGTTTTTACTTTTGGAGTGCATTTAAACATATGAACTAAAATCTAAAATTTTAATTTTATTAATTTTTACAAATGAAGTCTTATTTACAAACTTTGACAATAATGTTCAGTGAGTGAAGTCAGAACTGCCGATCTGCCAACACTGGCGGAACAAAAAGCCGCGCATGCGTAGCGGCAGGTGTTGACCATCTGTCCCCACCATTGTTCATTTGAGCGTCGTTTGTGTCTCGTGTATGACTTGTTTTACTAAGTGCGTTGGTTCTTAACTGAGAACAGGAAAATGAACGAACAAAAGATAAATTTAAAGTTTTGTTTTAAGATTGCCAAGACACCAACAGGAACTTATTCGATCCTGGTACGTGTTTATGAAGATCAAGCATAAGTGTGTGTAGGAAAGGTTCTTCCATTTTCGAGAAGGCTTGGAAAGTGTTTCTGATAACCCTCTCAAAAGACGGCGACCTCCGTCAGTGACGAAAACATTGAGAAAGTGAGTAAATTAATCACGAAAGATCGTCGATTAACTGGGCGCATGATAGGTGGACGATAAATGCTGCAAGGTACACTGAAACTTTGACCCATTTGACCCCAGTAAGCACAACAAGGTTCATGGTTTTTTGTTCAGGACAATGCTCGCCCTCACACATTCAGTATCGTCAAATAAATAGTTCCTGGCAAAAAAAGGGGATGGTACAAATGGAACATCCACCATTCTCGCTAGATCTCAATTCACCAGACTTCTTTCTATTCCAATTACTCAAACTCGCTTTGGTAGGAAAGAGATTTGACGATATTTTTCACATCCAACGAAACGCGACAAAGCTTTTGAACTCCATCTCAAAAGAAGACTTCTTGCAAAGTTTCCAGGACATGTATAGCAGATCTTAGCAGTGCATAGCTATGGGAGGTAACTAATTTGAAGGACAGTAAGGTAACTATCGTTAATATTTCATTTACGTTAATGTTACAGGACTATTCGCCGAACTTTATTGTCAGAGGTTGTATTATGTAATTAGATACTAAAAATGTATGTTGCACATTGTTTTCCCCCTGAAATATTTCATTTCCAAAGTGCACATTTTAACATAAAAATTTATTCAGGAATTTATTTTTTCCTTTTAATGGAATCATGTGAAAAACTTATATTGTGCTTAAATAACATTTTCTAGAACGTATATGCAGTAATAAATATATTTTGGGTTTTTTTCTGCATGTGTTGAATTTTGCATCGTTGTGGAAAGGGTTCACTCTCTTTCAAAGAGCTATAAATTCTATTTTTGCAAATATTATTGTAGTTGAAAATAATTTCTATAAATGATTTTATGTTCATCTTTGAAGAAGAGGCATATCTAAAAACAAAAATTCCGTTTTTTAAAATAATTATTTGATACGAGTGTTATTTCTTTTAATTTAACGTTTTTCATTCTTTGTAAAAAATTGTTTTAGAAATTCAACACTTAAATAATTTACAGGCATTGAAATTTATGCAAATTTCATTACTTGCTTAATGGAGATATTTTTTCTTCAGCAGATTGAACTTGCTTTACTGTTGTATGTGTTTGTTAAAATAAGCTTTTATTCGATGGCAAAATTAAAAAAAAATACATTAATATTTTTTTTAAAACTTTGCTAAAATACTCCAATTGCTTGTTAAAATTTGGTTAAACACCTTCTAAAATACTCTAAATCGAGCTGTTTTGTAGGGAAAATACAGGAACAATTTATAAGCATTTGTATATTATATTTTGTAATTTTTGATAAATTTAATGCTAAAAGTATAAAACGAAGTGAATGCTTCTTAGTTATTTATTTAATCAAGTTTTAATAGATTTATAAAAATAAAAAAAATTAAAAATGGCTTTGCTACATTGCTTTAGTATGTTATTTATGTTGAGTTCTATAAACTTAGAATGCAGAAATTTGAAAATAGAATACATATTTCTTAAAAGAAACACACACACACACACAAATTACTCTACATAAGCTTATTTTTAATTTAGAAAAAAAAACCTTTATATAAAAAAAGTTTAAGAAATTATTTATTTTACCCAATTATTGTTTGTTGCTTGTAATTGGTGTTTTGGAATAGGAACAAATTATACACATTGGACACAATTTATTGGGTAAAACGTTTTTGTATTCAAAAATCGTTTGGCAGCTGTTGGTTCTCTCTTATCAACATCTTCATGTTCTTACTTTTTGCTTCAAGTTTATAATATTTCTCGAGATGTTCAACAATTCTTTTTATCTTTTATCTTGACAAAGTAAGAAGACCAAGAATCGAATTGAACCACTTTCATTTTTTGTATTCGAAAGAAAAAAAAAAACAGTCTCGCCACCAAAGCAATTTCTATAAAAAGAAAAATTCGAAGAAGTGCATTTTCCACCATTTGATATTTTATCGACAAAACTCTTGTGATGTAGTATCTTTTCTGTACAATCAACGAATATCGATACATTTTTCTTACTTTTTCTTTTCTTCCGGGAGAATTCTAACCGAAGGCTTCGTTTTAGCTTAAGAGGGATGCGATGTTCGTTCTCTAGAAGTTTTTGATAAATTATTACCATATTGTTTTTATAAGGTACAAAATCGAATATCTTACCTTGAGGTTTTTATCATTAATTCTGAAAAATTCCTTCAAGCGTTTTTTGGCAGAAACTTGCATTTTTTTCTCCCTCTAAAATTGTGCATCACTTTTTTTTCCGGTCCTCACCACTGAATGCAGGTGAAAAGAATTAATTGTAATTTTATTTTGTTTATGGCTCTGTTGGATATTTCTCCTGCTTTTACGATTTAAAAGATCATTTCTCTATTTTGTATTAATTTTAAAAAAATTAGTTGGGTTAAGTATATAATTTAAATTTTTGAAAGAATGTCTTTTTGATTCCAATTAAAAATTATTTGGATAAGAAAAGAATTAATATTTAATTGTGTAAATAAAATATTTTTATCAATCATATTGCACTTAAAGTTTAGTTTGTGACTTTTTTACACTTTTATTTATTTATTCTTGTTTGGAAAAAAATGTGTGTTAAAATTCTTTCAATATAGATAAGAAATTAATAGAATTTTAGTTATCTTGCCATAATTTTTTATTGCATTGTTGAATTAGTATAAAGGTACTTTCACGATTTCATTTAATATGCCAAATTATTCGGTGTAATTTTACGCTCAAGAAGAAATTGGATGCAATTTTGTGCAAATATTTATAATTTTGTTTCATTTTTCCTTATAAATTCATACTTTTTAGAGCTGAGGGTTGAATCGTGATTATTGTTATTTGTATATAATTCTAAGCTATTTTAGAGTTATCTTATAACTAAAATACCAGTTTTTCGTTGGTACGTATAAAATTAATCAATTAATTATTTCTGATACAATATTTTGTATTTTTAATTTATACCATCAGGAAAATATTAATGAATTTAAGCATTTTAATTTTTAAATCTTTCTCTTTTGACTTGTGTTCTAATTTAATAATAATTTTAGTAGTTTAAAATTTTTTTATAACATAATAATTTAAATAATAAAAATTTAAGGAATTTAATAAAAAAGGAAATAATTTAATAACAATTTAGATAATTTAATAATAATTTAAATAATTTAATAATAGTTTAATATTTATTTATAGTTCACATTTCTCTCGTTTGCAAAAATATTTCTTGTCATAATACGCCTCGCATCTTTGCAATGCACCGAAAACCCCAGGAGTGTATTTTCTTGGCATTGTAATTCATGTCGAATTATTTCAAATAATTTTATCATAGCATCATACGGAAGTCCAGAAATATTTTAAAATAGGGTAAAAATAGAACCCCAAGAAAAAAAACTCGATGTATGGAAAATGCACTTCATTATTTGGAGGATATTTTACGAAGAAAATCATAAAATGTTCTTGCTTTCGGGAAAAAGTTCGCAAAATATGAGGGTCACTCTGAAATTTTTGAGATACTCCTGAGTTTTTAAAGTTATACTTTTAAAATTTTAAGAGTGTTCAAAGTAGTCTCCTCTGGCATCAATGCACCTTTGTAAACGAATTTTCCACAGATTAAATGCCTCAAAGCATTCATTTCTTGAAATTAATGAAAAAAAAAATGCATTTATAGCCACATCAATCTCATTTCTAAATGAAAACAACGTCCACGTAAGTTCTTTTTCACATATTAAAAAATAACCAAAATCACATATAGCTCGATCCGGAGAATAAGGTGGATGTTTTATCACTTTAATTCTTTTTGTTTAAGAAACTCAATTGTTAATCCGGTTGTATGGAAGATGCATTGTCAAGGTGAAGCATTAGTCTCCTAACATACCCTTCTTGGAGAATTTCTCAAAGACATTTAGTGGTATACCAGTTTGCTGTTACTGCCTTCTGTCATTCCAACTTGATGGCTTTGACCAATCCCGTACTTCTGAAGAAAATTGCATACATTACTTTTTCATTGCTCGTTGTCGTTTCACCATTGTTGGCGTGGGATCATCTTCAAAGACCCTTACTTTGCTTTCTTGATGTGATGGAATGTCAAAGAATGGTAAGTGAGTTTCACCACCCGCTACAATTTTAGAAATGATGCAGTGGCTACCAACATTTAGCAATTTTAGGGTTACTTTACTGATTCTGACACGCTCGTCTTTTTGGTGCTCGGTTAGATTATGGGGAACCGAACGGCAACTACTTTTTTAATACACAATTCTTCATGAATAATTTTGTGTATTGCTGCGGATCCAATGTTAAGTTCCTTTTGTATCAACTGGTAGGTACAGCGAATGTCATCGATTAACATTTTTCGTATGGCAAACACATTATCCAGGATTACTGCCGACATCGGCCTTCCTGTGTGTCCTTCATCCTGAAGATAATTGCTACTACTGCAAAAAAAGGGAAGGAATGAAAGTTGTCATAGCCTGTGAGACAGATGGGACTTCTTAACGATAGATGGCGAAACCACCTATCTCCACCTCCACAATTTAGGCATGGAACTGGAGTGGAGGGAAATATTCTCCAGCCCCCTGCACTCATGGTTTCTGTTGCGACCACCCACAAGACTTTCGGGCCCACAGATTTAACGAGCACGTTCTCCGTGTGTACTCGGAAGGTATTTGGGGGCATTGAACCCAGGCCCACCGGTCTGGAGTCTGATGCTCTCACCACTAGGCTACCCACGGCCCGCAAAATTCTTTAAATGTCTCCTTGTCGTGCCACTGTATTTAGATGGCAAAATTCTTTAAACCATCTAAATACAGTGGCACGACATGGAGACTCATCATCAAATGCTAATTGCAGCCGTTGACCGCATTCCTGTTGATTTAATCCAGCTTTAAAATCGTAGAAAATTATAGCATGATAATGTTCTCGCATCAACCCCATTTTTTCTTCTGTCTAAAATTCATTCTACGCTAAGTAACTTGAAGTAAGTCAGTAAAAAGTCCGTCTGCTGTATTAAAATACTTTGTATTTTCAAATTAAACTTAGTTTTCTTTTGTTACTTCCCATCTGTGAGTATCTAAAAAATTTCAGAGTTACCCTCGTAGATGTTAGTAAAACGGAGACCCGACTGTATTTGGAATGGAACTTTCAACAAAAAAAAGCACTCATTAAGACAATTAAGAATAAGTTTGTGATATTTTAAAACCATGTATTATATTAGATTTGTCGATACAGTAGACAGAAAACTCTGGTCTTTTTTATATGTTAAAAAATTAGATCAAATAGGTATACAATTTCTGAGTTCTCAGTTTAAGAAGAAATGTCTAAAAAAAACTACTTTTTAACACGAGGTGAATTAAAGACTTCGAGTAACAGTGTATTCCAAAATTATCTTTCTTTACCTTTTTATTTCTGTATCATATTAGATCTGTAAAAAGGATTATTGTAGATTATGAAGAAAAATGTCTGCTCATATTTGGATGATTGGGAAATTGTGGTGGGGAATTTCAAAAGACCTATGGACGATTATTAGTATTTACTCACCGAAAGAGATACTAAACTTATGCTATTAAGATAAATGATGAAAGTGTCCCCCCCCCCTTTTGTCAATGTTGTCTTTTCTCACTGAAATAAAAGAGATTTGTTCAGGTATTTCTGAAGAGACTGTAATCCTTATATTCTGTGTTTTGAAGATCCTTGGTTTTCCAGAATTATGGTCGTGCCCAAAATATTTTTTTGTGGATTTACAAAATTTTACCTTATTTATTTTTTTGTGAAAAAAGGAAAATATTAAGCTTTAGTTATGCATAAATAATTATTTATTTAAAAATTTTATTATGCTATTATGGCTATATTAAATAAAATATAATTATTTATTAATGATTTATAATAATTATTATTATTAAAAATATTAATTATTTAAAGTTTTCTCGTTATTTTTTCTTCATTTTGTATGATATTATTTTGTTACATAGATTTTATTTCTTCCAATAAGCTACGGTCGCTTAGGACATCTATGTAAACCAATTACAAACTGAAGTGAGCTGCATTTTTTTAAATAAAAGATTCTTTAGTATTTAACAACGTTATTTTTAAAATAGATGTATTTTAATCAGAATGAACGTATTTATATTTTGATGAAAAAAAGTTTTGGCTATACAGTAGAACGTCGTTTATCCGAACGTTTATTATCCGGAGCGTCAAATATCCAGACCAAAGTCCGGAAAGCGGCCCATCCGGTATGGTAGCTAGTGACGCTGACTGCGGTGCCGTAGGGCCTGGGTTCGAATCCCGGAGAAGGCATGGATGTTTGTGTTGTAATCCTTCCTTCTTTCCTTTTTCCTCAATATTTCAACCGAAGCAAATAGTTTTTTAAAGGACGAGTTTGGTTTAAAAATTGACCTACGTATTTTCCTTCTATTTATCGCCTTCTTCGGAACACCATGTGGTCCATCAAGAGCTAAAAAGTCAATCATAGGACTGAACTTTCTTTTTATCATCCTTTTATAAACTTCCCTTGTATGCAACGGAATCTTTGAACTAAATTTTTATCCACTTTAAAAGGCCAGATTAATTCGGGACCGATAACAGTATAATAATTTAATAATTTTGTTTCAGTGTTCTAATCAGGATCATCAGGATTAACGATTTCCCATTTTCAGATCCCATCCTGCATCTGGCGACTCATTTCAGATCCCATTTCCAGATTTGGCGATTGAATGATTAAGTTACAACTTAGCTCAATGAACTATAAAAGGGTGTTTTTTTAGTTTTTTTAAACTATAATTTATTTCAAATAAGGCTGTATAAAATGTTCTTTTTCTCTCTTATTTTCTTAACTGCGAACAGTACGTTATGTTATAACTATTGTCCATCAATAATTGGTAATATCTATCACAGTCAAGAAAGTAAAGAATACAGCATTACTTGAAGGCCTGTCTTGAATAGGACAGATCTTCTCAAAACTATATTTAATTATTTTTATGGAGTTTTGTGTTTTGTTTTCAATATTTATTGTTGATCTATATGGATAAAAAGTCAAAAGGTTCTTATTCTTATTACAATTTTGCACAAAGAATTTTTATTATTAGAAATATTTTTTGAATTACTACATTATAATTCACAAATAAGGATTATACGTAGATTTTTAAAATAAAAAATTAATACATGATATTTTGGTATATTCTATTTTTATTTGTTTTTATATTTTATTGACAAATCAATAACAAAAAAGCATAGATTCGGATTACTTTCTATTGTTGTTGTTGTGTCCTTCCCGCAGGGAAGGAATGAAAGTTGCCATTGCCTGTGAGACAGGTTGGACTTCTTAACGATAGATGGCGATACCACCTATCTCCACCTCCACAATTTTGGTATGGAACTGAAGGGGAGGGAAATATTCTCCAGTCCCCTGCACTCATGGTTTCTGTTGCGACCACCCACAAGACTTTCGGGCCCACAGATTTAACGAGCACGTTCTCCGTGTGTACTCGGAAGGTATTTGGGGGCATTGAACCCAGGCCCACCGGTCTGGAGTCTGATGCTCTCACCACTAGGCTACCCCAAAGATATGACACAGTTTGGAATACATAAATAGAAGAAAAGCCAGTTATTCTCTTTGAAAAATATAATTGAAAATGATTTGAGATTTATGCTTTATGGTATATTTTTTTCCTTAACTCTTTAGATAATTATAATTCTTCATTTCTTTTACTTTTAATTCAACAAAAGTATTACAAATTTCAAAAAATATTCATTTTCAATACAAGAAAATGATACTAATTGTCACATTTTGAAAATTTTCTTTTCGAATATCTGAAATTTGTAGAAAAAAAAATACACGAGTTTTCAATAACTGACCATTAAAACTCACAGGCTAAAAATGTAAAGCTAAAATGATTGCTTTTTAAAATAAGAATTTTTGGTCCCTTTTAAAAAGCCTACAATTTACGTTGATAATTATATATAAAAAATGATGTTCTCCTCTTACAATATCAAATAAATATAATTTACATTTTTAAAAATTTTATTTAAAATCTTTAAAACATACTTTGTAACAATCGTATTACAGAGATATCCGTAACATATTCTCAAATCGCAGCTTTAGAAATAACAACAAAAATGAAAAAATAACATGAAGTATTTACCGGACAATATTTTATTTTCAAAATAAAGAAAAAGATATTTTAAAAGTGTCATTCCCGACTTACATTACTATAAAAATATACAGAAAGATATAAATGAGACTATCGTGATGAATATTGTAGGAAAAAGAAAATGACAAGATTCATAATCTATTATCCTAGAACATAGTTTCTCAACCTCTTTTAAACTGGCACCCCCTTTTCTGGTAAATATTTCTATACCGCCACCTCCCACTCTAGAGAAATAAGAGTGTACATAATACATGCTAAAAACGCAAGAGTTAAGTTTTAAAAAATATCCTACTACTAATAGAATATATTTTTTAATTTAATTTTTTTCTAAACCCTCAATTTTTTTACTTGCGAATCTGAAATAGCTATTGCCCGAAATATATTTAAATGTGTAATATTATATATTTTAGTCAAAGGTAAAATGTTGGAATTGAAACGCTACTGAATTTCTTCTTCATTTAAAAGAGTGGAATAAAATTTTAGCTTACCTGTTATAAAGACAAGCAGGGGTTTTGATGATACGAAGTAATTCGTAATAAACTATTGCTTTCAAAATTTCTATAAATTGACAGTTTCAGTCTTTAAAGATTCACACTTTAATTCTTGGTTAACATATTTAATTATGTTTCTTGGATAATATACGTAATGAAATGCAGTGGACGAAACATGTTTCCTACTGCTCACAGACAAAGACAGCACGTGCACTACAGAAATTAAAATGCACCCTATCATTCAGTTTAATGTAGGTCTGAATGTAATGTAATCTTTAAGTTTTTCATCCACTTCCCGAATTACCGAACTATGTGCATTTTCGTACATGTGATATAGAGAAATGATTTAAATACATACATACAATCAACATAAGGTAAGCAGTATTATAGTTTACTTTTGTTAGTACATAATCAGCGCGTTTTTTTAGTCTTCTTTAGACTACTTGGTTAATCTCCCCAAGCCCCTCCGTGCCATCTCAAAGCCCCCTAATTTTCTCTGCGTCTCATACTGCCCTCCTGAAAGCCTCCAACACCCACAAGGGGGCGTTATTACCAACGTTGAGAACTTATGTCCTAGAATATCAATAGAGAAAACTATAAAAATTTGCAAATAAAGTCATAAAATAAATATTTTTTTGAAGACATATTTTGATTTTAGCCATTTTTTAAGGGAATAAAAATAAGATTATGTATTTAATTTTGGTATATGATTTGTGTAAGGCTTCGAATTATTTATAGCTATAATACATTTCAGACTTATTCTTATTTTTAAGTTATTAGATAAGGTGCATATATAATACTTTTGTGATTGTGTGCTACATGCAATTTTTCCTGAGAAAGAATACTTATGTTATATGCCTTTGAAGTAAGAAAAATATGATTTTCACGAGCCTTATTCCCATATTGATGGCCTTATCACACGTACACGTATTTGGAGCAATTTTCCTTGAAAGCGACCAATTTCTACAAGTTACTATAGCAATGGCTCCGAATAACTTTTTCCCAGTGATCTGAAAAAATGGCTCTAAATAAAAATTGCTTGAAATTTCACCAAATAGGGCTCTTTGGCTACCTACGTCATAAACAAAATGGCGGTAAAGATGGAAGTTTCAGCTTCGTCAAACTCATCAGAAATGGGATATACTATCTTAATGGCATATAACATTTTAAATAGAATGGTGCTTCATTTCTGTTTACGACCATCAACAAAAGCGGGAGCGGGATAAAAGAAATAATATTAAATATTCATTTTTCCAAAGCAGAAAAATAGGTGAGTAATTTTTCAATGCCAATATATGGCTCAGCTGACGTCAGAGCGTATCGTTTTGCTTACATTAACCCTCCACCCTCAAAACTTCTTAAAAAATTTCCATAAACGGTTGTTCCACACATGCGTGTGTGATAGATTTTTCGGCGATTCTTTTGCGACATGTTTTCCACACTTTTTTATTCAACAATATCTTTTTGATAATTATCTAATAAAATACTTCGTAAAGTTTATTTACAATAAGACTGTCTAACTAAATTTAATATTGGGGGGGGGGTTACATAAATTTATGGGATTTAAAAGGAAATCTATTTTCTTGGTAGTTTATAAAATCGACATTTTTTTTATTAATACAACGTAAAAATTTTATACTATACTGAAAAATCTTTTTTGAAATGTTTGTATGAAATTCTCACATTTTGAAATAAATGATGCAATTTTTGAATTATATTTGAATTTAATACAGTTTATAACACTTGAGTAAACACTTAAAAGGAATGACGTTGAAAAAGTTGCATAGAATGCTTTCTTAAGTTTTTGGGTAACTATAAAGATCCAAACCATGTGTCAATAGTTTAAAATATACAAGGTGTTGAAAATATAGGGTGTTCAACGTATAGAGAAAATGTACAGGGTGTAAATAGTTGAAAATATACAGTAAATCAGTTACAAATTTTCAATATAGATAGAATAAACCTAGACGATGGGAATTGTACATGAATGCATAGTCGGAAATGCTTTCCTGGTGTGGTTGTGATGACACAAAACACTATAATAATGTGGCACGAAAAAGAGAAAACATGTTTATTTTCCTCCTTCCCTTTTTAGCACAGCAAAAAATTAAGAAAAAAGGGGACAATAGGGGTAATATCATTAGTATGCAGGATCCACCAGACAGTCACATGAGAAATCTCGACATGACTTGAGATAGCCCGCATACTGGTACCGTGATTGTTCTATACCAGATACTGTACAGTCTCCTCGTTGTTTGGCGTTCTTACTCTTCGCTCATGTTCCTATGAGTCTACGTTGAAGAGGGTCAGGCATTCTCTGGTGCAATCGTGCAAGAAAATACGTGTCTGCTAGTTGAATTCTGGGGTAATGTTGGACAACTACTGTGCGGCTTATCTACTGCAATCAGCCATCCCGTGTGCCAGATACATATCAGTGAGCTTAGCGTACGTGTACCACTTTGTCAGCAGGCGAAACGAAGCTTCATAGCGAGCGGTGTAGAATAAACCGAGTGTGCACATGTGCCGTAGTCTGATGCTTTGGTTTACGTAGCGCCATCTATCACGTACACTCCCAAACATTTTTACTTTACTAAGAATAATACTCATGTTTTCGTCTCTTATTTGTGTCTGGTCTTTTTTGTGTTTTATATCGTCACTACTAAGCCAGGAAAGTCCAGGACCATACAATATGGTTTCCCATCGTCTAGGTGTACTCTATCAGTTCTGAAGGTTTGTAACCACTGTGCTGATACTTCCCATGGAAGGAATAAGAGATAATAGAGACGTTTTAAGTCATGGGCCAACTGGACCCGTTTTAGGTCCTCGGCTTCGGCAGTGGACCTCGTTTCTTTCTCGACTCGTACTCAGTAAGATCATAATTCGAATAATTTTAATCGTCAAATGAACATATTCCTGGACATATGCTCCTAGAAATTGGGAATTTCGAACTATAAGCCAACTGGCAAAAGTGGCAAGACTGCAATATTTTGTCATCTCTATAACCCTGTTTAGTTCTGGGCCTAATACCGTACACCATCATTTAGGTGAAAAGTGACAGTCTACTGAGTCGGATTTTGCCTAGGTTTATAAGATTCTGCTTGAAGCACACGTATTTGTTACGGATTACCATTTGTACAAGCATTTGACATCGTATTCTATATCTATATAAAAAGGATCACATGTTCGGCCTATTTTTGCATAGGGGACCAGGGTCTTCAGAAATCCTAAGATGTCGCTACCGGCGACTACAACTTACTTGAATACACGTGATCGAAGAGTGTCAACTGGAGTTTACAATAGACAGATAGGGAATTTACACGTATTCCTTCTTGCCATTTGTAACGTACAACATTCAATCTGCTGGTAGCGTGGAAAACTTAACTTCTGGGAAATCTGATAGAAATGGAACATTTCTTTATTTTTACTACAGTATTTTAATATAGAATAAAGAAGGAAACACACTTTTCTTTAAAATTTCTCTTAGAAGTTTATAGATTAGTGATAGACTTCAAGTCGATGTTTTTTAATATCTTGAAGAAAGAGTAATTATAAGTTATACAAATGGTATAAAGAAGATATCAAATTTAATGTTATAAAAATGTACTGCTGAAATTGCAGCAATTATAAATCTCATATTATCACATATTTCAAAATTATTTAATTAAAAAACGCATGTATAATTAAATTATTTAACTGTTAGAATTTGTGTGCGATATAGTACAAATCTTAATTGCATGATGCATGATGTCTTAATTGATGATTTTATGGCGAAACCTGTTATATTACACTGTATATAATAGGTTTTTATTTCTAAATTTTCAAACTAAAATTCAAACTTATGTTGATGTTGTTATTACTAATGCCACCTGTCTGACGTAGTCAGATTGAGGCCCACGAAATTCATCATGGCATAGGGCTAGATTGTGCGCCTGTCGTTAGCCGTAGCTTTGAGCACCATGCAGGTGACAGTACGATTTGGCTCGGCTCCACCCCAATTTTGAGGGAGAACACCCTGGGAGGGGTCAGGAGCCTCCCACCTCTCTTCTCCTTCCACCAACCTCACGAGAGGACTTGCAGCTCGACGGCTATTGAAACTCATATTGTCAGGAAACGTTTGCCACTGAAAATGATGACTTGTTACCTATGTATTGATTTATCTGTTGTTAAAAGAGAGCCTTTTACAGTATCATTAGTTTCTTCGGTACTTGCGTATTGTACTATACTGTTCAAATTAATTGTGACAAGCATGTTTTTCTTGTTTGAGTTGGTATGTGATTACTAGTGATGTCCTGAACACCTCAAACCCGTTATATCTACCTTTAGGTAGTGTGACAGATCAACTTTAATGTACCAGGAGCTCAGTTGTGAGCCTTTCAGTGGGGCAGCCGGTCATTTCAATTTTGCGTACTGTATAAGACGTGTTACTTTTACTTGTTCGAAGATGGATATTACTCCGAGGAGCCATTCTAAAATAAATCGCTCTCAATGGACACACTTCTATGACTGGGAGAGATATATGGCAGTTGATGTGATGGCATTAAGCGTTTTAAAAACATTTCAAAATTCAGGATCATCGTCTCCAAAAATAAAAGAAAAATGTGGACGCAAAGGGGAAAACTACTCCAAGAATTGTTAAAATTTTAATAAGAAGTAGCGAAATAAATTCAAGAAAAACAAGCATAGACCTCTGAAGGAATTTATTGGATAATGGTGTTGAAGTAAGTACTTGAACTGCACGGAAAAGGCTTCTGGATGATGGCCTTAAGGCATCAAGACTGAAAGGAAAAAAAGCAATTTCTAACTCAGAAAATGATGAAAAAACGTTTAGCGTGGGCCAAAAAATACCGATCATGGACATTTAACGACCGGAAGAAGGTGATTTTGAGTGATAAAACATTTATTTGTGCAGGGATACAAATCAAGTGTAGTTAGACGAAGAGAAGTTGAAACTTTCTTACCAGATCATATTCAACAGATTGTAAAATACCCTTCTACACAGATGTTTGGGTTTTTTTCACAACAAATAACCCTGGAAGCTTAGTTCCTCTTAAATACATGATGAGTTCAGCCAAATATATAGAAATATTATGTAGTAGGATTGTTCCATATATTCATGGAAACATTTGATAGAATATTTCAACATGACTTAGCCCCTTGTCATAATTCAAAATTAGTTCATACTTTTACGTGGAAAATAAAATAAAAGTGCTCGATTGGCTTGAAAATTCCCCAGACTTAAATCCTATTCAAAACTGATAACATATTCGCAGGAATCGTTTTGAACAACAACAAAGCAAATGATAAAAAGGGCTATACTAGTTTTTTTACAAGATGATGAAATCAAGAACAGTTGTGCTACTCTAGTGAAAATGCCAAGACACGTTGAAAAACTCATTTCTGCTAAAGAAAGACATACTTCGTACTAATATACAGAATTTTCAGTCTATTTAAGGTATGTAATGATAAAAAGCTAAGGTTTCTTAGAAAAATCACTTTTCCTTCAATTTTGTTTCAGTTAATTCGAACAGTATAGTACCATCGACCTATTACACCAAATAAAAAAAAAATTGCCAAATGCTGCCATTGTTTTTGCGCATGCTCGAAAAATAATTCCCGCTCATGTTCCTTCAATATTAGCCAGTCGACAAATAAATTGGTGAATATTTAGAAGAGTTAAGCACTATATTTAAATAAAAAAAAATTAAGACCACCAGATCACCTAGACCGTAGTAGTCTTTTTTCGAAAATGTTAGAGGGCCGATATATCCAGATGAGAACATATCTCGAGTCTCTGTCCAGACTGAAACGCGATTCATCAACACAGGTGATTCCTCTGTCCAAAATACAGGGGATTTCGGCGCTATTCTTTTTGTAGTTCACAGTCAAAGGGATGCAGACTACAGGGTGCCTGGCATACAAGCCACCTGCATTAAGTCTCTGGGCGACTTTTATCAGTGAAATAGATGTTTTTGTTGCATTATACAGATTTAGAGACATTTGTTTTACAGTCTCAGACATATTCCTTTTGTCTAGAAGTCTCAAATAACGGTCTTGAACCAATGTTGTTGCCCTTTTGGGGCCTTCGCTAGGTCAGCCGACCACTATTCTATCTCTATGAACTGTTTCCACAGAGTCGACACCAAAGGTTTCGAAACCCTAAGATCCTAACAGCAGGTAGTCTGTGATTGGTTCACCTTGAGTTTTCCAATTATCCGCCACCTTGTGGTATCTTCTAAACGATGGCGACTGGCCATATTAACGATGGATAAACAAAGAAACTGAAAAACCAAGGATTGTTTTAAGCTATGATGTTTCAAAACATTATAACACTACAAGCTTCAGGGAGCAAGTGAGGTATCTCTATACAAACACGATCACAGCGCCACCACCGTATGACGCAAACAGAAGAGAGCGCGAAAAGCTTAGCTATGATTTGATATTTTATTTGTGTACACGCGTTAATTATTTTGTTAATTTTGTAAAAAAAACCGTTCGTTCCTTTAATTGTTTCCACCAGTTTATATTCGAGTAAATATACGAACAAGTTTGTTATGTTTGAACAATTGGAGAAATACTTTTTCATTATTGGCTGTATTTCTCGGCATTTGGCGATGTTTTTAAATAATGACGGAATTGGTCTAAGTAACGTATATTTCTTTATTTTAGAAACAAATACTAAATAGAAAGATTTTCAAATGTCTAATTCAACAAACATTATGAAATGGATATATAAAGCATGTATAATTTTTAAATATTACATATGGTACCACCTAAAGATTTTTAACAAAATAAGTACATAAAAATGCTAGTACATGTTAAAAATATGTTTGTAACAGGGAAAGCGGAAGTAATCACACATTGCGCTCATCATATATTATTAAAATATTACTAAAAGTTTTACAAATCATGTATGCGCATGTTCCAGAGAGTAATTTGAATATTATAAAAGGAAGTTTTGCTACAAAAATATGCTACTTGCATTTTGTATTTTCAACTTCTCTATGCTAATATGCATAAGTTTTTGAATAAAAAGTAATGGTGAATTATCAATTTTAATAAATTTCATTTTTCACAAATTTATCCTATCTTTGCTTGCTTACGTCATTCGATTGTATTGACTAAAATATTGAACACATTTTTCTGTCTACTAACTTAAAAAATAGAGCAGTATTCTATCTGTAAAAATAAATAACACTCCACGAATCTGCATATAGAGAGAAGTGAGTTGTTTAAAAAAACAAAACTCAAAACTTGTGGAATTGTAACTTTCTGAAAATACGATCCGAAATTCTTTTTTTCCATACGAGCTTGAATTTCCTGTTGAGTAACGCATAGGTGGAATGCATTTTAGAATGAAGATGCCTTCTAGGTTATGAAAGGCAACCAACACTGGGGATTTATTTTTATCTTCAAAAAAAAAAAAAAAAAAGGAAGGAAAAAATCGATTTATTTTATAACTAGGTATTCTTCTGGAGAGAAATACAAAAATATTTGATCGAATTGGCTTCAGCTGTAAGCACAAGTAAGAATTCTCTCTTCTCTTTCACTCGTTGCCACTAAATTAAAGAAAATATTATTTTTTTAAGGCAAAATCTCTTTTGAATGTTTTTTTTTGTGTAACATTTAATTTTAATTCGACCAAAAAATAAATATAATCAAAACGTCTCATCAACTAATGACACTAGATGTGTATTGTATTTGATAACTTTTTTTCTCCCTTAAAACCCTATGTTATTGTTTTTCAACGTAGTATAACTTAAAAACATGAAAATAAAAATCAAGTTATTGCATTGAAAATCTATTTTTTATTTTATTGAAATTGTTGAATTTGTACGTCTATTAGAAGTAGTTTTCTGTAGCATTATTTTTTGTCTTATTTGATTTTCGAAAAAAAGTTTTATTTATTTCAAACATTAGAAAAAAATAAAGATTAATAGAAAATTAGAAGTCTGATTGATAGAATAAGAGATTTGGCAACAGTAGATATTTTTTTACCATACAAGTTCTCACGAGGCAATAATGATTTCCGAATATTAGATTAAAATGATTTTATTTTAATTTAGTTTATAATTTTAATAATTTTACCTCATTTTATTTTATATTCTATTTAATATTTTATATATTACGTCATAGATACCAATCATCTGATTCTTTCATATGTCTACAAACTACAAAAGACGGTATTTGATCGTTTTTAATTAATTCTATTGGAACATTATTTCAAATAATAATGCAATTTTAATACTCTGGTCAGAAATAAGTTCTTTATAATAAAACTCTAACATAAGTTTTAAGACATTATTTTTGAATTATTTATCAGAAATTGAAAAATTTCTGCTAAAAATTAACAATTAAAATGCTTTATTGATCAAACAAGAAAATTTGGAAGGCAAAGTAAAACAATAAAATTAATTATGTTTCATATTGTTAATCATATCCGCAGAAATAAGAAAAATAAATTGAAGAATAAAGCAAAGATTTTTAATTAATTTTGTCTAAAATTTCGTTTAATCTAATTTTTTGGTGTAAAATTATACCTGATTCAGCGTTTCGGTTGTTTGCAAATTGGAGCAACGAAATTGAGACATACGTCTCGAACTAAAAGTTAATTAACATCTGCTGGTAAAAACTAAATTCTGATAAGAAAGTCAAATTAAATTAAATTCGAAGTATCATGCATAGAATTGTTTTTATATTACGATTTCTTAATTAGATTTTGTAAAAATTCTTAGTATAATTATATTGATAGAGCAAAATGTTTCGAATGTGCATTATAGCTGATCAGATTTTTCTTTAAATTGATGTATGAATGTTTCAAAATTGTAATATCAGCATTATGAATAATATAAAAATTGTAAATTAAATTATAGTGGTCTGATAACTACAGCGAGAAAAATAATATAGAATTACAAATGTTTTGAATAAACTTTTTTTTACAGTTTTCGATAAACACTGTATACGATGGAGGATCAAATTTCTTTCCAGAATTTAAAAACTTACATACGGTAAAAATATTTTAAATGCTACCTAAGGAATAAAGTTTAGGTATATGAGTTTTTTAATGTCAAAATCAAAGTAGTTTTGTCAAAGTGAAACAGGTATTTTAGTGCTTTTTAACATTTATTACGAATGTGAGAGACCTCATACTAAATAGTTATAAGAAAAAACACATCAGTTACATTTTTAACAGCTTCTTCAGTATTTAAATTTTTAAGAAACTCACTGTCGAAATAATAATACCACGATTAAGGTTTTGGTTCCGTTTTTCCATTCAGGTATTTCAAGAAATCCCGGGAATGTAATGTTAAAATTTGGAATCTCAAGATAAAAACAATTAAAATTAAGTTATTTTTAAATAACAACAATAAAATAATTGTATGAAATAAGGATAGATATAACTCACAAAATTAATACTCATTTATATAGTGAGCTTAAGATACAAAACGAAACGAAATCTGCAGAAAGAAGTATTTCATAGAAATAAATAATTATTCTGAAGAAAGAAATTATTCGAATTCAAAATAATTTACTCAGTTTCATAATAAATAAATATGTCACACACTATCTTTATTTTGCAAATACTGTTACACAGCCACTATTTTTTTTAATTTAAACTTTGTCATTCTCAAAAATCCCCCAATTAAAAGTTATAATCTTTATATTAAATTAAAATTTTTAGCACTAGTAAATGATGTTGTTAACGACATCGAAAAATGATGATTAATATTTTGTAAGTGTGAAAATCTTGAAAACCAAGTTTACATTTAAAAAAATAATTACTAAAATTAGTGTTCCTTTACTTACTCGCATGCGTTTGAAAATTAATCAGTCGAAGTTGAATCAATTATTTCTTTAGTGTTACACATCTAAGAGATAAATATTAATATAAATACTTGAAAATTTATTTACTTCTCAAGTATCTATCAGTTACGTACGTTAAAAATATTATTTATTGTATTTAAGAGATTTTGTTTGTATAATCAATTACTTGTTTATGGAATTTCTTTATTATTGTTATATAAATATAAATAAATATTTTTAATTTTTATTTCAATATTTGGATTAGACAACTGCAAACAAAACTAGAAGCAGAGAGAATATTGACAAAAGGACAACACAAAATAATGAAAGAAAAATAGAAGAAACACAAGTTCGGTATAGTCTATAAATCTTACATTTTGTGTCTGGCCTCCCAATATCTGCTCCACATGGATCAGAGTTGGAGGTGCACGGCAACGTGCTGGAAATAAAGATGGCGTCCATTTCTTCGACATTAGTCGCACAGTTTACAAAGTGGACTCTGAGCAATGCCTATCATATTTAGATGCTTAGGTGACGGTCGTGGCCAGTGGCGATTCGAAAATCGGTCACAGCTCATCGTGAAAGCGATTGTGAATATGAAGGAGTTTTAAACCACCGTTTTATTCTTTTGGTTGAATTTAGACCAAGTGCTCTTTATGATATTTCTTATAATTCTTTGGCGCTATAAATGGAACTGTATTATTATAAGGGTTTGTAAGATTTTGTCCCATTCTTCGCCAGCAATCGGCATTTTCATTTCCATCAATACCACGGTGCGCCAGATCATTGCATGGCTTATGTATGCAAATGATTTTAGTAAATCACCAGTACAGTTGACATTTGCGAATATCGCTGACAGGTGCCTCGATAAGAGGAAGATATTGCTTGGAGGCCGCCCTTGAATCACAGAATAACTACTTTTAGCTTAATTACGATCGGACGAGAAAGTTGGGAATGAAACAATACGTATAGCTGAAATTTCGGCATCAAAGCATTGCTGTGTGAATTCTATTGGTGTATGAAGGAGAATAGGTTGCAGCAGTCAGCACCGCAAATTACCAATCTATCAACTTGGGTCATCTATGTGTAAACGTATAGCCATTCATCTTAAGGGTATAAGGAATCCAAGTCTCCAAAGAAAGGATCCTTAGGGTTTGACTATCCTGTTTCTTTCTTTGGACCTTACGAAACGCTCTGTGAAAGTGCAAAAGTTATACGCACCGATCCGGGCAGGAAGATTTTATTAGATCTTCGGTTCAAAATAAAGCTATGAAACTCTTTAAAGGCCATGACTTTCTGAAAGAAGCCTCTGTGATTTGATTTCTGTTGGTAAGACGAATCCTTCAAGGGATAGACATTCTGTGATTCTAGTAATTTTCTCCACAATAATAAGCCGTTCTTCTATAATAGATTTAATGAGCATTTGATGTTGATAACAACAGAGCATCGATTGGTGTTGATTCATCCCGTAATTAGCCGTAATGCTCGATTATATGAACATACAGGAATCAATCACCTGTTTTGGATACGCAATGGCTCACAGCTTGGTAAGGTAATGATGGCAGAATGTAAGCGTTATATGTTAATTCTAGAGTTGTTTAGACAACCCATTTCGGGAAACCAGCAATTCTTTTCAAGACTTAACCTCTTAGTCATTGTTCACGGTCGAATTCAATGTGTTGTCTCCATGTTATTTCGATCAGAAATTAATGCCGTATAGAAACAATTTGTTTGGAGAACGGTAATTCCTTGAGAGGTTCAGTTGCAATGGCTGATGGGTGAAAGTCTGAACTGTTTTATCCAGATTGCTTTCATGTGTTATTATCTTGGCACCAATAATCAAGTTTCCAGCTTTATTCGGTGCCTCAGATTTCTCATAGCACAAATTGGTGTTTCTGTCCCACAACACTAGGTCGTCTGCGTATGGTAGGCATTTGCTCCAACAGTCTCAACTCAACGAGTGGGTCGTTATGCAGATTAAAGGAGGCGACTGGAAACGGCTCCTGTGAATTCGATCGCCCAGAATCTTGTATTTTGAACAACGTATCGTATAGAGCTCTACAGATTCGTTGGCTGTGAAACTCTTAAACCATCAAAAACAAGTTTGAAAGGACACCAATATTTGCTGATTTTCAGGAGAAGATCTTCTCTCAAACTAAGTCGTTGCAGATTTCCGGAATCCCACAAATACAGCTGACAAAATGTTTTATCAGCATCTTTCACCGTCTGTGGTAGTATAATATGTTGGCTGTTGGTCTGTGCATCGCAAACCTCCTTGTTCGTTGGCAATAAGCTGCATTTTCCACATACCATTCCAACCTTTTGTTACCGTATTTCCATTGTCTCTTACATAGGATACTTGTCAATGATATTGGTCTATATCCTTTAATATCACTGAGTTTTACCCCTTCTTATGTGTTGGAACATAATTGATTTGCCATAAAGCAGGCGCATTACCTGTGTTCAAATAAGTATTAAAAACTTTACTAATAGTGGGTTGCTGATTCAAAATTTATAGAAATTCTGCGTGAATAGCATCTTCACCTGGAACTTTATTTTTAGCCACACAAAACACTCTTAAGTTCAGCAAGTGATAAGCGAGTTAAAAATAGGAAGGTGTTATGATTTTGATTTAATAAATTCTGTTTATATCTTATATTCTTTTAACACCTTTGTTTGTTTTCCACAAAGTGGATTTTAATTGAATATCCGAAAATGTTTGACAAATGGATTTTCCTCTCTCGCCGAGAAACGGCACCGTCAATCACAAAAGCTTTTAATGGTCTAAGTACCATTTTAAACTTGCAGGAACTTGTAGTCTTTCCCATCTTTTGAAGTGTTTGAAATAAAATCGCCAAAGGCTCTTTTCCTTGAGGACCTCTTTTCTAAACAAAGACGCTGTTTCATAGTTCTTGACATCGATTATGGACGTTTATTGTGGTCAGCTTTTCTCCTTAATCTGTTTCTTTTCTCTTTCATTGATTTGAGTTCTTCAGACAAAAACATCTATAAGTCGCCATCTACATCTTGCAGGATACATTGTTTGCACAACATAATCTGTGAAAAAGTTTGGCTGATATGATCGACAGTTCTCAAATTTATATTTTCAGGGTCTAAGCAAACTCTGCAAAGTTCTTGTATTTATTCAGTTAGCCTTTTAAATTCCACGATATTTTTGTGGACTTGGGTTTTTCACAAACAGGAAAGATGTCTGCGATAATTTGTGATGTTCTGAGCCAGGATCGTCTAGTATGATTCTCTTGGTATGCTTGACTAATCTGTTGTGACAAACAAGGAGTCTGGCAGTATGTATTTCCATTGTAATGTAATATGTATGTGTAAGTCGTTGGATCGAATAACAACAATGAAGTGAAAACGGGGTCTTCCACTTCTACTCAACCATTAAGTCTTTATAACCCCATGATGGTGAATGAGCATTAAATCTCCTATAAAAATAGAGCATGTGAGTTCTTATTTTTAAAAATTGATAAAATTTGGTTTTGTTTTTAGGAGGGTTGTATAGAGTAGATTACAAGTGAGTTGTGCTTCAGCTCCAATACAGCTTCGCATAATGCTCTGCTGATACATATCTTTAATAGATTTTAAAATCAGCAGTTAAGGATTCTTTATATAACTCCTGTAAAATTCCGCTAACAACTTGTTTGATTTTGGAAAATAGAGTATCCATAAGTGAAATATTTCAATTTTCTAAATCGAGATTTGACTCCATCACAGTAAAACGTCAATATCATAAAGTATGCAAACTCTTGTAAGCTCTTCTTAATGCCTGAGATAAACCTGCATTCACTGGAGAACATGAAGAGCACTGGTGAGCACGTGACGTGGTGATCCACTTAGCCGTAGTATTTACGTTTCCGAGGTGCTGTGAGGAGGTGGATCACATATATATAAATAAATATCAATGGAAGATGGACCTTCAAGTTTGGTTAAGAAAATAATAAATAGGGAAAACGAGGTTGTAACATATATGTCCCAATATATTGACTATAATACAGTCAATTGTTTGACTATCATTAATGTCCCGTATATTACTTACTCGTATTTTTAGAATGATGATCTTTGTCAGACGCTGTAGTAAATATAGTTATTAATATGGATTTACATATAAATATAAGCTTCAGATTTCGCACTAACGACACAACCTTTGACAGTGCAGGCATAGAATCGCAATTTTAATTCTGGATGAAGTCCTAATAAGGCACTTGCTGGTATGCAGAAGTGGATTTAAGTCTGTCAGCAAACAAATTTTAATTCAATCTTTCAGGTGCTAAATTAAAACATAAAACAAAAGCTGGCCCGGATTGGTGCTAATAAGCTGGACCCCGATACGAGGTAGCGAAGAACACCATCAGCGCATGTTTGAAATTAGAGATATTAGAAAATCAAAATACCCGTTTACTGAATTAGTTTTTATTAAATCTTTAATCACAATTAAAGAATTTTTATATTGACGCGACAGGAATTAACCTCAAGTATGAAAGTGATTCGCACTAAAATATTTATTCAAAATAATTCCATATTATTTACTCGTATTTTTAAGAATGATGAACTTTGTCAAACATAGGATATATAATTGTTAATATAAGTCTACACATGTAAATATATCCTCAGATTTCACACACAACAGGCCTGAGACTGCTGGTGAGTAAAGTACAAGTTTATACTGAATGAAGTCTAATAAAGACTTGCTCGTATGAACGGTAAGTTTAAAGTCCTGAAAACAGTGAGTTTTGATTGAATATTTGAAATGCATTTAACAATATAAAAACTGCTGGCTTGATGGCTACTACACTGGTGTGCAAAATTGAGACGAGACGTTTTCAATATAACTGTACAAAACATTGAATCAGCACATTGTACCGTAAGATCCCCAATGCATGGGACATGTGAGTAATGGCAACACTTACTAAAAAGAAATCAGGGATAAAAACTTTAGTGAAAAACCTTTCGAGCGCAATGCGACTGACCCATCCCTGTATGATGGGTGTCGGCAAAATAATCCGGTCTTTGGGAGGATAGGTCTCCCCTGACTGCAGGCAGGTTTCACAGCGTCTGCCCATGCTGAGAATGAGGGTGTCAATGAGTTGTTGGGGCATTGCTGCCCGGTCGTCTTGCAGCGCCAATCAGCTCCGGAATCGTTGCTGTGGTAAGGTATAGACGCAAGCGTCTCTAGAAAATCCCAGCGCCCATGCTCGATGGTTGAGATCGAGAATCGTGCCGGCCAATCCATACGTTCAATACCCTCCCTCTCTAAAACTGTTCGGCAGCTACTGTGCGATGACATGGTGCATTGTCGTCCATGAAAGAACTGCGGACCAGCGCCTCTAAAAGACATATGGAAGAAGAATGTTATGTGGTCCCGAATTGACTGAACCTGCGTCGAAGATGAGGTCATACAACTACCAAGCATGATGCCTCTGACGAACACTGCCACCTCTCCGCCTGTCCTTTCAATGATATTCGGGGATGATTGCGGCTTCCCATTCTCTCCAGATGAGTATGCGTGAAATCGCTGCTCGGGCCAGATCTGCTCTCATCTGTTAAAGTACTCGTCGATCATTGTCTCTCAATTACGGTGGTCCCGGCGCTTTACAGAACGCCTTCTCCGGTGGGCGAGCGTTAGAAATTTTACCGTACAGGCGTCGTGCAAACAGTTACCACCGATGCGATCTTCCTGGCCACGGTAAACGATATTGGTCGTCCGGTCACCTGTGTGTCGTGTGTCTGGCGATATCTCCCGCTCTCTGCCGCCTGTTTCTTCTGGCGCAGCGAACCACCCGGTCATCTGCGGGTGTGGTTCCTCGTGGACGACCACTACCAAACCCCGGATAGCTGTTCCGCATGGTTTGAAATTGTCTCCAAGTCATTGAAAACGATGCTGTGAAACAATTCGAATACCATACACTTGTCACTCCGACCTTCCTCAACTTCCACAAGTTCGACCTCGGGCGCTCAGATGATTACAACAGATTGATTCATGTTTCACTGGGCGGCAACTCGGTGTGATTTTAACTGCTATACGGTGTGCAATCTCTTTGCCAGAAATACTAATCGCCGCAAACAGCATAAGCACTACTCGAACACTCCCATTACGTCTACACCATATCTGCGCGCATGTGCTACCGTACATCACCTCTTAATCACCTGATTGAAATTCTTTCTGTCACTCTACCTCTTCGTTCGCTGTTATGCTAATTTTCGACTTCGTCGGTAATTTTACACCAGTGTGATTGGACGTGCGGTGGCGAAAGACGCCACCAAGCACGCTTATTGGTCAAATCAAACAGCGCGCGCTTCCTCGACTTCCTGTTACGCATTTCCGTCCTTTTCACGAAATCACTCCAACAAACATCCAGCAACCGAGTGTAAAGATGTTATACATCAAAAAGTTACAAGCCTCAGCATTTGAAAACTGCACATTGTGGAGAAGTTTTATTTTCCCAGAGTGGAGAAAAATGGCACTACTTGTCCTTCAGCTGCTTTTCGGGTAGGTAGTGAAAGTTCCCAGACGGTTCAGGAGGATTGAAATGGCAAGAGCTTGGGAAATTGGTCTCGTTTGGAAGTGCGAGCCGTGATTCGATTTTTATGGACAAAGAATGTGTCTGCATCTGAGAGAGCAGAGCAAAATGAGCAGACATGTAACGAAATGGTGTCACTCTTTTCAATCAGGCAGACTGGATGTCGAAAACCGCAATATGACAGGGAACGGCCAGTCAAGTTCTTCAACGACAGAAATCAACACGGCACGAATTGAAGAAATAATTCAAAATGATTGACGGGTGAAATCTCGTCAGAGCTGGGACTGAGCTATGGTAGCGTGCAGCATATCGTTTCTGATGTGATGCGATATTCTAAGACAGTGCTGTGAAAACGTCCGCCGAGGCTTAGCTCAATGTGAACAGGGACCTACCTGATTTCTACCAAGACAGGTTAAGCCAGTTGGTTCTGCGTTCTGATAAATGCCTAAATAGACTTGGTGATTATGTCGAAATGTGATAGGCGCGTATCCCTCTTAATTCCCTTTTGTATTTTCTGTCTATTTTTAACAAATATTTTTTTATTCGACTTGTAATCTTTTTTTTTCTGATCAACCCTCGTACATTATAGAACGCGCGTTGCTTAATTATAGTTATAATTCTTCGAAAACTTTAGAACCAACGCCGTGACAATACAAGGCAAAAGCGGAAACTTTAGATATACTTCTAAAAAGAATTTAAGAAAATGAGAAAATTTTATCTATATTTTCTGTATGTAAAGAGAAGCTGCTGCATTACTATTGTTTTCTATCGATTAAAATATCGAAAATGGTGAATATTTTCTTTATCATTTCTTTTTGAAAAATTGTTTGGTGAAAAGGCTGCTGTCTAAAAGAAAATAAAAGTGGAACGCAAAATTGGATTATAATAGATCTTAGAATACATCGAGATAAAAGTAAAGGAGTAAAAAAATTCTTTAATGCATTTGCAAATAAAACACTGAAATGAAAAGTTGAGGGAATCAATAACATAGAGTCAAAGGATTAAACTAGTTTCCTGGTGAGAAACATTTTACTCAATATTAACTCCAAATGCATATATATGTTTCAATATGCAAACAAACAATATAATATAAAATAATTTTATTAGATTTCAGTGCTTTTAGAAATTTATTTTCTGTGATAAATAATAGAAATTTTTGGCATCAAATTGTACTTGAAAATATTTTTCCATTTTGAAATTATAATTATATTAAAATAAACGAACTTATTATCTTATGTTATTGTGTCAACCCTTTATCTACCGACTGTACTTATACCATTCACTTTAAAATTACATAGAATAACCATTTTTACAAATAATCTGATGATACTTAGCAGGAATATTTTTTTAAATCCCCTCTTCCAAGATACATGGCAGCACGGGTACTATGACGAGTATTTTAGTGAGGAAGACGAAGAGTTTTATAGCAGAAGTTGCGTTTTCATCAGACATTTTGATCAGGTTGCGAAGATTGTCATTTTTGTTCCGAAAAAGTAGTTAATTTTAAAAGGTAAGCATCTTATTTTTTTTGTACGTTAATGAAGACATTAGAAAACGTTTTGACTATGTATTTTAAGTGAACAGTGTATGTAATTCATTTTGCAGTTGAATATTTTTAATTAATTAATTAGATCTAATGGATTACATTTACCAAAGTTGAGTATTTTGTTTATGTATATCCTTTCATTTTCAATGTAGTGATTCAAAGAAAAAAAGATTGCATGAAAAAAAACTGCAGTAAATCATAATGTGGTAAATAAAGGGTTAAAGTGAAGGAAAGAAAACGTAAAACAGAAAATCAGTGATATATTACATTATTATTATTGATTCTTTTTTTTCGAATTGCGAAATTAATCACATAAAAATAAAATAATATGGATATGGATAAAATAATAGGTGAAAAATCAAGGTATTATTTTCCCATACATTCAGAAGGTCCCCACCATAAATATGTATCATTTTTATAGCCATGTTCAAGTAACATAAAAATGAGTCTGATTCGATTATTAGTATTTCTTGGTAATGTTGACTAATTATATTAAGTAAATCTTGCGCTTTGTCAAAATTTATCTGGCTTAAGATAAGAAAATGTATTTGGAATGCATTTAATAACCAAATATTCCTTTTTTTAATGATTTAAGGCTTAGTAGAAACTTATTCGAATTTGTTTTTATTCCACCCTAACACACATTGCCCTTCTTAATTTGTATTCTCGAAATTGTAGGCCATTAAGACATTTAAATCTCATTAAAAACAAGTGGCGAACAATCCAATAATGGTGTAAATTTAAAGAAATCTAAAATAATTTTTTAGCTACACACAGGAAAAAACCGAGTCTTTTTGTGGAAAATATAATAAAAAGCAGACACAAGAAACATTGAAACCAAAGCTGGAAGAGAAAGAAAAAGCGATAGAAAAAAAAGAAGGGAAAAAAACTTAAATCAAAATTGAAAAATATTTTATTCACAGTGCCATTTATTTGTTGTTGGCAATTTCTTAGGAAAGAGGGAGTTTTATTTCCAGAGAGTATTTGAAATATACAAGAGTTATTGCCATGACGACAGAGAACAGTGACACGAGAAATAAAATTTAGACTGAAGAGGGTCTCTTGTTGAATGTGCTAGCAATGACACGCGTTCTTTTTATTGCAATGGGAGTAAAGAATAGGGAATAATAAAATATATTGAATGTTTTTAGTCGTGTCAAGGTGTGTCATGAAAGTTAAAATGATAATGCTAAATATTTTTCCTTTTTTTATTTTTGAGTATTTCAGTGTTGGAAAATCGTTATCATCTTGTTAGCTGGCTGACTTAATTTTAAATCAATAATGAAACTTTCTAAGAAAAGTACTTTTCAAAGTTTATTTTTGCAGTATAAAAATTTCAGTAATAGTTGTACGTATTAAAAGTTTATATTCTAAAAATAGTTGTTCATTTTAATAACGCATTTGAGAAATGTCAGAACTATTTAGCGGTTCTATTAGGGAAACTATTACGGGGGGGGGTTGGTAATGCTTTTTGCACTATTATATATATTTTAGGCAATGACATCTGTAATAAAAGGTTTTTTTTGACATGCCCGTCCCTGATGAGAAATTGTTATGATTTCTTTCAAACATGGCCATGAAAAACTAACACATGAAGCTCTCGAAGATGTCCAACTTTTTGAAATGGAATCTTCTAATCCATGTTTATTTCTGTTATTATTCGAGATTTATGTTTTTGGGGAATTAGTGTCACTAATACTTGTCTGGCTCAATTTTCTTTTCCATCCACAATTTCTACGCTCGTGAAAGTACACACATTCATGTTTTTAAATTAAAATGAAAATTGAGTATACTTTGTAGCATGAAAAGAACCGCACCAAGAAAGAATTAACCGAATAAGAAGAAATTGCGTATGCATATGCCTTAAGACAAATATGGGAATGGACTAGCTGCCAGACTCACTAGGTGAAGCTCCAGTGTATTGTAGCAAAGCATTTGGATGATACATAAAACAGGGGACATTCTAGTGTTAAGATATAACTTCCAAGCGAATGTGGACTATGCCAACGCCTAGCATATGATTTTACGAATCGTATGAACAGATGTTATCATTTAAGAGTGGACGTACAATTCTAATAAAGAAAGCAGGGTTGAGACATCACAGAATCACTCGAGATCTGGGACGGAGTAAAGTTGCTATTCGACTATGTGTTAGGGAATGGATGAACGTACTCAGTGGTCAAAAAGTAACTGTTGATCAAAAATGGTAACATAACAAGATATCAGAGAATCGCTCAATCGATTATTACAGGCCCTGATATTTCTTACCAACAAAGCGGCATGTAGGCGAACTCCAATGATTTCAATGGTCATGCCAGATCAATGAATCCCGGGTGGCCGCGGTAGCCAAGTGGTCAAGGCATCGGATCATGGCTAGCGTGTCATGAGTTAGAGCTCAATACCACTGAAGACTCGCCTTGTAGGGGAGCGATGCACGTTAAATCTGTCGAGAGCTCAAACGTCCTCCCGTTGGTGTGGTAGTTAGGAGAGGGAAGTGCCAGCTCAGGTGTCATCCTCGTCACTTGACCATGGTTCAAAATTACGCGGACCGCCGCCAAAAGCCCTCGTGTAGCTGAACAGTGCAACGTTAATATTCACTCACTCAATGAATCACGGAGAGTTGAAACACCAGCAACATTCAAAACCTGGAATCTTACGGATGAGATTTTCTTAGAAATGTCCACTTTGAGTATTGATTCCCGATGTCCACCAGAAACAAGTCTCGAGACATATGTTCAGAACAGAAATATGATAATCGCTCAACTGGTTTATCACTTTGACACCATACAGAACGGCATAATGATACGTTGATAAGACTCTACGTCCCATGGTGCTGTCTTTTTCATAAATCTCTGAGCTTTCATGTCAAGAGGATAATGCCCGACAGCACGTCTTTCTTCTATTTATTTTCGTGCTTCGCCAACACTTCCCTGCCTAGGGAGATCGGCAGCTGCATCATCAATAGAACGTGTTTCGACTTTGATGAAAATCATCTATGATCAGACCAGGACCTCTCCGATATAGTTTGTCAATCGGAACATGCATGACAAAAAATCCCACCGTAGGACACCCATCAATTCTACGAATCAATGCCCATGTTAACATTTTGATCAGAGTTGGGCTTTCAGTTTATTTATTATTATTGTAACCTGTTTGTTGTTGCCAATAAAGTCTACTCGGAAATAATTGCATCGACGAAATGAAAAAGTACCCAAATCATTTCAAGAAACATCTGTGAAATTCTAGTTTATGTGATGTTTATGGAAAAGCAAATGGAATTTGTCAAGGTTAAAAAGTTGTGTGGGATTTTTGTGATATTATTTTGAATGAAATTAAGGTATCCGACTACCCTAAAATTGTGAACTTTTTCAAAAATTGACAATTTTTTTTATGATTTTATTTTATAGGCCATCTTATTAGCTTTACAAATATACCAAGTTTATTATTTTACGTTTTTTAGAAAAAAAACTGCTTTTAGTAAAAGCAGACGCCATTACTCTAAACAAGATGCCATATTTTAAAACGCATTTTACTCAAAATGTGTTTTTTTGAAAATGCTCAAACGGGGACAGCGCGACCGCTGAAAAAGTTTTGAAAATAATTAACTGAAATTTTTTGTGTATATTCTGTATAATAGTAGAAGTGTTTTAACCTTCAGATTTATCAATCACTGTTTTATTACAAAAATTTACAGTCCCTTAAGTTAATATAGTCACTGTTATTTTAAACAATTTCATATAACTAAGATGAAGTGCTCTACATTTAGTAAAAATTAAAATATCTCTTATCCTGAAGGTCATTTAAAAATTAATTACATAGCAACACATCAGAATTGAAAATTTATTTATCAACTTTTGGTACATAATGGGTCCCGTTTATGTTACCCTTTGTAAATTTTTAACTATTTTTTCCCTTTTTAGTAATAATAATTTCTTTTTCTCTTTTTAATTGTAGCATATTTTTTAATATGTACTAAACCCAAATCTAAAAACAACAAAAAATCCCCATATCTCTATTTTTTTTAAAAAAAAGTTAAGACTTTAAAACAGATTCTCAAAGCTCAAAATTTTAATAACTCTGATTGAAAATTTCAAATTTAATTTGCAAGAATAGCAATTAAAGTTTAAAGCAAAATTCCCATCTTTATATGCTTTTTTCGGTGACTCATGTATTCCATGTATGTAATTTCAACACAATTGTTACTGAAATGTTTTAAGATATTTATTTAATCACACACACACACACACACACACACACACACACACACACACACACACCACACACACACACACACACACACACACACACACACACACACACACACACACACACCACACACACACACACACACACACAACACACACACACACACACACACACACACACACACACACACACCACACACACACACACACACACACACACACCACACACACACACACACACACACACACACACACACACACTGCAATTCTTTGATTTTGATGCATTTTACGTATGGATTATTATTTGTAATAATGAAAGTCTTACATTTGGCAGGAACGTTGGAGCTTTTTTTCATTCGTGTACAGTTTTCAACATGCAAATGCTTTAAAATCATGAAAATAAAAAAAAATAAAGGCATAAACATCTTTTTAGCATTTTATACATTATGTAAATAGGAAAATTGTACATTAGATTAACCCTGAGATCTGGGTATTTATTTTTTTGTAATTGTTAAGATAAAATTTTATGAAATATTGATCTTTCATTCGTTTTCTTTTAAGTATTCATTATACAAGCATATTTCTTAATTGTTCTAAGTTTTTGCAATTTCTTGTTGTGAGCAGTTTCAAATAAACTAATTAATAGTCCATAAGAGATTAAAGCTATTCCATGAACTATTCCATTATATTGCGCTATTAAAGCAATGAAAACTTTAAACAGATATTTCACTATTCTGAATATTTGTTCATATACTATTATCTAAAACCTTGAGACTTTTTTGGTAACTGATGTAGGGGTGTGAAATTTTTTATAAATGTTTTGAAATGTATGTTTTGTAATAATGTGCAGGGAATTAACTCTAAGATGTATAGTAATTTTTTTTTAAAATTTCAAATTCAAAATTAATATTTTTTTGAGAATTTATTTATGTTTAACAGTAAAAAATAATAATAAATTAAAAAAAAGCAGCAGAAAGAAAACTCATACACATTTTCTGTAGCATATTACAAGGTATTTCGAAAAAAATTTGGAAGAAAATATATAAATAGGTAGAAACACACAAGTTATTTAAACTCTGCATTTTTCGGAGTGGGTATAATTTTATTTGTAACAAGGTTTCAAACATCATAAATGAAATAAAATTGCTTAGTTAATTAAGTAACAAAATTAATTTTTCCTTCTTAAAAACATCTTTTCATATAAAATTTCTTGGACTATAAAGACAGTCCCACAATTGCAAGATGTATTGTATTTTACCTGATTGACATTTATCAAATCAATACCTGTAAAAAAAGAAAAAAACATTTAAATGTTCAATTATGTATAACTTGCAAAACATACTGCATATAAACAAAAATTGAACTAAGAAGATAAACATCAGTTTGACAAAACAGAGCTATGTCCACATTTCTGAGAATTTCATCTAATAGTTCTTAAATGGCAAAATAAGTATATGCCTTTATCTTGAAAGAACAGAAGAAAATTTGTAAAATGGCACTTCCCGCGTGTCAAGGAGTATTTCACAAAATGTCGTTGGGAGCAGCGTCTTTAATGGTTATTTATGGAGACAACCGTTCTCCTAAATATTTAGTCGCCGCTTTCGATAGCACTTTGTATAAGGGGAGAAGAACTTTGCCATCCTCTCTCATTTATGTTCATTGGTGGGCCTTAATCTAACAAGAGACATTAAGGTAGCCATTTCGATTTTCGTAATGCATTCATCTAAAGCTTGGCGATATTTTTTATATTGTAATGGGGATTAAAAAATGCTGTAATCACGATGGAGATTAATGGTGAGTACTTTTTATTCTAGGTTAGGAAGTTTGGGTGGATGTTTTGGCTTGAAATGGGGCATGAATTTGCTTTATGTATTTCTCATCCATTTGTTTTGGTGTTCAGTAGTACATGATCTAAGATTTTATTGGTGGAATTTGACATAATATGATTTGATGAAATTTTCAAACCATTGATAATTATTTATGTTGGGGGTACCTTTTAAGAAAGAGATAGAGTGGTTGTGTGTGTCTGAGTGGTATTAATTACTTTTTGTTGTAATTTGAAATGAATTGCACTACTGACCTGACCCCCCCCCCGTGAAATACTCATTTATATTTAAGAGAAGATATTAGAACTATTAGAATATATAAACTATTTAGAATATAAACTTGTTTCATAATAAAGGGGACGTGTTACAATTTACACAAAACTTTTTAATTTAATAATTTTCATAATTTTTTTTGATTGCCTCCTATGAGCATGTATGATGTAAAACAGATTTTGTGCTCAAATTCTCATAAAAAGCTAACCATTTAATTTTTTTAGGGGAAAAACTTGAAATTTATTAAGTGATTTTAAAATGCTACTCCTACTACTAAAATTGACGTACATATATGAAATTTTATTCACAAGTACGTCAAACTATGTATAACAAAAATTGAAATGGGTTTTTTAATAACATGATTGATATTCGTACAATACTTCTTTTTATGAATGTTGTTTGAAAATTCTTTAAAAAATATGTAATATCAATTATTTTTCAAAAAATAAATATTACTTTGATTGATAAATGCAACTTTTGATTCCATGTACTATTAGCAACAAGTGAAAAAAATTACCAAGTATTAGGCACAATAGAAAAAAAGCCTTAGCATTTTAAATGAGGAGAAACTAGTTATTTTATCTTTCTGAGATAAATCAGATTTGATTTTTCATTGGAATGTGAATAAAAACAAATGTAAAAGTTACCATAACTCTGCTTTTCTTAAACTTAGAACTTTCAAATTTTGTGAGTTTGTAGAAAAGTATATGAAAAATAATTTTTACTAAAAAAGTTAGATTTGATTTTTTTGATCGAATTTTGGCAATTGAATCGTACTTTGTCCACATAAGATTTATTCTGAAACAGGTAGCACGCTTGTTAGTTTATTAATTTACAAATTCTCCCAAAACACGAATGTTAAGTGAATATTTTTCATATAATCATTTGAAATTAATTATAAATTTGTGTTAATTTAAGAACTGGCACTAGTTATATTTTTTTCGATGATGAATGTTAAATTAAGGAGGCCTATTTATTAGACTTAAGAATCAAATATAAGCAAATAAGAGCATCATTTTATTCCGTAGTAGAAAAAATATGTTATTTGCAATTAAAATTATAGTTACTATTTTTAAAACTAGAGTTATTTAATATGTTGTTTTATTAATCTAATTATTAAAATTTAAAGACAAAAACATATTTTACTGTTTTAAATTTATAAAAGTAATAAGTAATATATGAAAATATGAAATATTCGAAATTGTTAAACTTATTTGAAAACACAAAGAGATATAAACTAATTTAATTACTAATTTGTAGCTTAGTTATAAACTCTCCATGATATTATTCTATAGCTTACTTTGATGCATTTCCCTTTTTATTATGAAGAATTTATTAAAGGTCTATGATAATGATATTTGACATTAAATTATGTAAATTTAGTATTCTGAAATTATCATAACCTTAATAAAACTGTGTATGTGTGAGTTATTTTCAATCACATATATATAATAATATAATTTTTAAAATCGCTGTAAAGTAAAGTTTAGGTTCTCTCAGAGGTAATGTCCGCAATAACTGAATAAGAGATTTTAAAATTTTCTTCTGCATTACAGTCGAAGAAAATGGTTTTCCTTTCTTTTTAATACGTCCAAATGAAGAAAAATTATTTTAAGAAAATAAAAAAAAATAACGTTTTGGTTTATATGATATTGTTTGCTTTTTCACAGGATTTTAATTATCATCATTTTCAAAAGTTTTCTGAAACTATAACGGAACAAAACTACTTTTATTTTGTTCGTTCTCTGTACATTAAACAGTTTGTTTCAGTTCCCGGATGGTCAACATACATTTGTTCTATACATATTTCAGAGGACCAAATATTTTTGTTAAACATTTTAAAATATAACAGTCTAGTTCTTAAGTCAACATTTCATTTCCAGAGAGATATTTCACTATCGTCGCCGCCATAAAAAATAGATCCATCATCTTCGGAAGAGACATAAAAAAAAAGAGAACAATGACAGAATATTTATCCTGAATCTTTGAAACTGCGATGATAGCGGATGTCTGTCTCGGAAAGCCCCAGGGCGTTTCACAGCTGAAAGCTGACAAGAGTTAAATCACATCCAGAGTCATTTTTTTTCTTTCTACCGCTTCGCCTCTTTCTTATTTGAATCATTTTCCTCCGGTCTCCAGGAAAACATTCTAAGTAATACAACTTCTGCGGAATGATAGTGTAAGTAATTTAAGAAGCATTTCACACATGTATTACTTCTGAAGTTCTGCCTTTTTTTAGCTTTGGTTTGGATTTTGTTTGGAATTTAAGTTACTCTAGAGCAGGGGGGGGGACAACCTTTTTAGAAAGAGTGCCCCTTTCAGATAAGGAAATAATTAAACGTGTCACTTCCTTTTCAAACAAATGAAAAGGTGTAAAAATGTTACTTATAGGCTTATTATGTAACTTTTACGCAAAGAGCACATTTTTAAAGCTCAAGTCTATAAGTAGTGAAAATTTAAAAACAATATAATAAATGAGACCAAAGCACAAACTTAAATGATATTGTTAATCAGTTCAGTTTAATTTTAAACGATATCTTGATATGGTATGTTCATAATAGAAAACATTTGTTCACAAACATATGTTGATTCAAATCTACAACAATATCTGACACAGCCAAATCGTGCAAATTTGAAAAATTGTTTTTTAGTACAAATTTCAAAAATCCAAAAGATTTCCTTACATTTGCTTTTCAGTGTACACTATCTGTCCAAAAGTATCCGGACACCCAGTGGTATGGACTTAGAGCGTCCTGATGCACATATTAATATGATGTTGGTCTCCCTTTTGCGCATGGATGACAGCCTGCACACGTTTGGGAAGACTTTCCACCAATTTTCGATAGGTGACCATAGGAATTGCCTTCCAGGCGTCCATCACATCTGAAGTGAGTGCTTGCAGTGAGGATGATCAATTTGGCTATCTACGTAATCTGCGCTCTAATTCGTCCCAAATGTGTTCTATGGGATTTAGATCGGGGCTCTGAGAAGACTAGTCCAGTTTTTGAACATCCATTTCGTCAAACCACGTCTGTGCAAGCCTCGTTGTGTGAATGGAGCAGTTATCCTGCTGGAAGAGAGAAATGGGCCTTCCCCGAAATATTGCCATAGAGTTGGGAGTGCAGCATTGTCCAGAATATCCACATACATCTCTGAAATCATGTTTCCAATCAAAGGAACCAACGGACCCAGGCCAAACCACGAGAAACACCCCCACACCATTATTCTCCCACTACCAAACTTAACAGTCGGCACAATGCAGTCAGTAAAGAAACGTTCGCCGGGCATCCGCCAAAGCCAGGCGCGTCCATCTGATTGCCAGACTGTAAAGCGAGATACATCACTCCAAAGAACAGTTTTCCACATATCCACAGTCCAATGACGGTGAGCTCTACACCATTGCAATCGATGCTTCGCATTCTGTGGAGTGATGTTTGGCTTGTGAGCGGCTGCGCGACTATGGAATCCCAAGTTTTTTAACTCTCGACGGACAGTTCTGCTGCTAACACTAATTCCTGATGAACTTCGGAACTCCTGAGAAATTTCCACCAACGAGGACTTGCGATTTTGTTTCACTACCCTTTTCAGAGTTCTGCGGCTGCATTCACCAAGTATTTTCGGCCAACCGGTTAGTTTTTCTACCGTTTCACTGCCTCAACGTTTCCACTTCACAATTACATCACTCACAGTAGATTTAGGCTTCTGTAGAATGTCCGCAATCTCACGAATTGATTTCCCACAAAGGTGGCATTCCACTATACTGCCACGATCAAACTCACTAAGCTCCTTTGACTTACTAATTGCCTCACAAAGGCATAAAAACAATCTGACAAACCACTACCAACATTTTTATAGCTTTCAATTACGTATCAAATTGCGTCACTCGCCAGAACCACTTTTTTAAGAGGTGTCCGGATACTTTTAGCCATATAGTGTACATGGTACTGTATTCAATAATTTAGATTTTAATTTCAAATGGGCGAGAATTAACATTTTGCAGATAAATTAAAAAGGAATTTGGGAAAATAGATCTGCTTTTTTTATCATCTTGAAAGTCATCAAACCTAGCTCTGAAAGAATCCTTCAAAAATGGATGTAAAATTATTAAATCCATCACAGCTCAGTGCGCTATTGAATTTGGTAGACTGTTTCTGAATAAATATGAAATGTGTTAATTTTTTTCTAAAAAATCAAGACAAAACAAAGCAAAAGCTTGTCCCTGAAGAAGATATATGACCAACTAAGGTAGGAAAAATAGAAGCCTTTTTCTCTGTAATTTTAATTTAAATTATTTTAATATCCCATAATATCCGTAAGAAAGGCTACATCACATAGCCAATCTTCAATTTAGAATAGCAAGTTCTCACTGGGTAGTTCAGTGTTTTCTTTCAGATATTTTAAAATAAGCTCCCTCAAATTCCAAAATCTCGCGAGTGAAAAAAGCTTTGGAAAGCCAACTAGCGCAACAATGAGGTGCGTTCTCTACACGATAAATTTCTACTGAATATCAATCAAGTTTATTTAGAATAAATTTTGAGTTTTTTTCTGTCTGAGACAATCGCATTTCAATAAAATTGAAGAAAACAAATTGTTATTTATCATTATCTATTCAAAATTCTTTATTAAATCTTCGCGTGCTACTGTTACAACTTCACCGTGTCACACTGTGGCACGCGTGCCGCGCATTGGCGACCCCTACTCTTGAGTCATACTGGAGTTATTGGTGACAACCTTTGCAATTTTGCATCACTGTTAAGTGTGTGATGAACATTATATATTTAAGTTAATGTTGCCTCTTCCCCATGTCAGGGGAGCATTTTTAAGTCTATACCTGTTAAATATGTAACATTCCTCATTATTTCCCATCATGAATCTTTGGTTGTAGCGGAACTAACTGTAGCTAGAATAAATGTGAACACAACTGGCCTTGAAACTTGTAAATTTGCAAGTGGGTTCTTGCAGAGCCCTGTTTTTGTAACAGATTTTAAATATAAAAATTTTGGAGAAGAACTATTTATATAACTGTCCAACATGGTCAAGTTATTATATAGAGCTATTATACAGGGTGGTCCTCGAATTCATGGTACCAACTTTAAGAGTAGGTACATGATATTATAACAATCATTTATTGTAGAGGAATATATGGGCGCAAGTGTGACGAGGTGACGCACGACACGCACGCACGCACGCACGCACACACAGATGAAAGAAAAGACAAAGTGTTCATTGAAAGCGTCTTTGACAAATATGATGTTTACAATAACTGCGTACAGGTCTTCGTCGATCAGCATAATGTCTAGTGACGTGGAACGAGCGTGTTTCATGAAGTTTACGTTGAAACTGCTGAAAAATTCTGTGATCCGGCATTCATCGATCAGAAAACTGCGTTAGATGTATTTGTAACTCAGATTTGCCATTACCATTTGCACGGCCGTACATGTAAAGCATGTCTGCATTTTCGGCGTACGTAAAGTCTCCCTTCATAGACGACAGCACAATTGTGAATGGCGCTTTCCCCTACTGAGATGCATCATGTTGAACGGCGGCTAGACATCTACTGCCCCCTATCGGCAACGCAAACAACCGATTACTCCATTTCTCTTTTCTTTTATTTCCCCTGTTGGCGCCTCACCGCGTCACTTGCCCCCAAACATTCCAAAACAAAAAATGATTGTTACTATGTCCTGTACCTACCCTTAAAGTTTGTACCATGAATTCGGGACAACCCTTGTATTTGTAATCATTTGAAAAATGATGTAATAATAAATTTTGAATTTTTTTATCAAGCATAACAAATGAACGTGAAAAATGAATTCCGTACTTTCTACATCCACGCCACGTCAACGAGAGGAATGTGATTACCTAAAGTTTTAACGCAAAATTAACTCTCTCCTCTCAATTCTCTCCTCTGTCGAGATCAAATCATAAGATAAACAGTAATCGAACATGCTGATTAACCAAATAATCTCCTGTTACGAATTTTATGCCAAGAATACTCTTGTCAGTTTCTTCAAATTATGAATGTTTTGATTTAATGATAGGCTCGCAGAATCGAAAACAAGAAGGTATTTTCCCCCAAGGCGTATTTAACGTTATTTACATATATCAATTGTTTAATATTATACCGTTTTACTGCTTCTCTTTTCTTCCATTCGGATCGTAACATCTCTTTTGATTTTTTTTCAAAAGCTCCAGCGTGTTGCCACTTACTTAACATAATATTACTCAAAAAAATAACTTGCTTACCTTAGGTGGCCCAATAATATTACTTCTCTATGATCACATTAAATTTTTGCTTTTTAAATAAAAACTCACTTTTGTGAATGATGTAATAAAAACTGTAAGAAAGAAAATACAAAAAATATACTTAGTATACGATACTGAATATTATCAATATGGATTTAAGGAAAATTCCATTGGGACAAACCGTAATAAGACCATTATATTCGAAGCTCTGTTTAATATTAAAAATGAGCAGCATGTGGGAATGCATATCCAACATTTAAGAAAATATGTTAAAAGATATTGAGGAACAATATCGATTTACATATCGAATAATTCAAAAAAAGAGAAAAAAGCATAATTTTGTGAATTAAATAAGTTTATTTTAATGTAAAAACTTTAGTGATGTACTAAAAAGATTTTTTTTCTAAACGTCTCTGAGTATATATTGGAAAGAATACTCAGATAAATTGGACTAAACAAATTTCATAACCTCCCATCAGGTATAGTGGTTAGTGACGCTGTGACGTAGGGCTGGGGTTCAAATCCTAGAGAAGTCATGGATGTTTGTAAATGTATAGTGCCTTTGCGGCAGAAGGGTATTTTAAATAGCCGTCGAGCCGCGAGTCCTCTCGTGAGGTTCATGGAAGGCATTTGATGGTGTTCTCCCTCAAAATTAGGATGGAACCAAGCCAATTCGTACCTTCACTTGTGTGGTTCTTAAAGCTACCACAAACGACGGGCATACAACTCCCCCCATTGCCAAGATGAATTTCGTGGGAATTGATCTGATGTTATTGTCGATTGGGCATAAGTAAAAACAACAAAATAATTCCATTAATTTTTTTGTACATGTTTTATTTTTTCAGATTTTGAAGAAATGTTTTTAGTTTCAGGTAGAAAACGTTTATTTAAATGTCACAATACAAAATTTATTACTTTTCAATTATGGAGAATCTTCAATGTGAATAGTTTTATTTTTAATAACATTGATGTGTGTAAATGGGTTTATATTTTAGAGGGAATTATGTATGTCTGAAAGCGATGATTAATTAAATTTCATGTTTTTCGTAATGAAAGAGTTATGAAACACTTAGGAAATTTCTTCGATTTGCTCTAGTAAGTTGTTAAAATGCAATATTCAAAAAGAAATATGAATAGGTTTTTATATTTCCAATTTATATAAAACTAAATTTTTTTATTCTCTTTGCAACTTTTAACTACTTATAGATTTTAATTCGAAATTATTTGTTTCTTACCTTTGTTAAGTTATTTCAAAACATAATGCGCTTCTTTTGGGATATTTCAAAAAAGTTTTAATCCATGGAGACAAATTATATGTACAAACAATTAAAAAAAAATGGTTTCTTACAATATCTCTAGAGAAAAGTTACAGTTAAAGTAAATAACTTCTTGAACTGTAAAATTAACTTTTTGAAAAGCATTTACTTGACTACTTTACATGTTTAACTCTGAAATTTTCTTTAGGTATTTTTTTATTTTTTTTTTATTTTAGCCGTTTAATTTTAACTCTTGATGTTTATAAAGGGAACACAAGAGCATTAACACTGTAAAATTTTCGATAAATTCCTAAACTTTAAATGTTATTAACTGGAAATAAATAAATTGTTATGAAAAAAAACATCACCTGAAATTTATCTTTTCAAAAACGAAAAAATTATAATTATTTATAAAAACAAAACACGTTCTGAAAATATAGTCTACGCAAAGTTTCGCAAAGAATAATTTTAGCCATCAAGGGAATATACTCGTGGTTCATAACAATGAAATTTTAACAATAAAACTTTGAAAAGTGAATTTAAATTTTCATAAAATGTAAAACAACACACAGGTTAACTCGAAACAGATCGAATTTTGTTTTTATTGCTCTGATTACACACGGCAACCCATTACAATTGTATTTCCGTAGTAAGAATATCATTTTGGCGACCGCAGCAAATATTTTTCTCCAAATGCGCAAAAGTTTAGAGTTAAAAAATTCATCTGACGCAAATGTATGGCAAAAAGAAAACAAAATTAAAAATCTTTGAGGTATTTTGCTTCAGTTTTTATCCATTTTATATTATGATTACAGATAAAAGAATAAGAATAATTTTTATCATGTTAATTTCAGGATATGAAAAAAATTATCCGCATTTAAATCGGAACAATGAATTCTTTTTCATCAATTATTTCCACATTTATCGGATTCCATGGGTTTTTGGGATTTCTTGAAATAGATGTAGTCTTTGGATTTTTGATTTTTAGTTACAGCGTATTTCGAATCAAATTACATTTTATTTAAACGAATTTCTTTCGATTATTTACGTTCTAAAAAATTCAGTTTCCGGTAAGAGACCCATTTCACAACTACGGTTAATTTCATGGAATACTTTACAACTGAAAGTCATACCATCAACACACTTTATCTAACTCATCCGTTATTGTAAAAACACCACTGCAACAAGATGAAGATCAGACAAGTATAGCTACGAATTCCAAGAACAAACCCGAAATGTGGAATTATTATTTTTCTGAATTTTGTTTTTTACGTAACAGTTATAGAAACAGCTATCTATCAGACAGTAATAACACACTATTTAAGTGAATATATAATAATTGTATAACATAACTATCAATTGATTTACAAGAAAATGTAAAATTTAAACACTCTAAAACAGCATTTCTTAAGCTGTGCGGCACCCCCTAAGGGGCTTGAGGGGCGCGAGCATATCGAAAAGCTGAAAATAAAAGATTCTTTAAAAAATTATTAATTTATTGAAAGAAGGCAAAACAAAACACATTCTGGCATAACAAAAAGTAAAATACACATTTAAGCTTATAAATGTATCAGTACTGCAGAATATATTTACTAATGAATTTATCTCAACACTAAGTTAAGTACAAAAGTTCAATAATTACTAGTGATCTCATAGGCTTGTTATACACAAAATTAGGAACTTATCTTAATAATTTGTATAGTTTATATTTAGGGTCGTATTGTTGCTTTAGTGTGTCTAAGTACATTATTAATTAATTCAATACATTATTATTGTATGGAAAGAAGGAAATTGTGTTTGAAAATTGGGTAGCAAACATTGAAAGTTTGAGAAGCACTGCTCTAAAAAATATTTTAAAAAATACTTTAGTGGGAAAAGTGTTAGATATCATCGCTGTAAATAAATATTTTTATGCCTTGAAGAGTTATTTAAAATCCAGTTTTCTTTCTTTTTTTTTATCCTACGCCCGTCTTCGGCATCTCTGCCATTAGTCGACGAGCAGCCCAATAAAATGATGACGAAGCATAAAAAGAATTAAAATTTGTCTTCGTAGAGTTATCTTTAAAAAACTTTGAAACAATAGGGCAGTGTCTGAGGTGGTCCCTATCCATTTCAACCTGGTAGCACAGAGGGCACCAAGCAGAATCCTTTAGTCCAATGCGAAGTAAATACCTTTGCAAGTAGTCATGTCCGGTAAGTAGACGAAAGCACGCAACTCCAACAGATCGAGGCAGGGAACTGGGAACTCTACCACTTTTATCAAGCAAAATATTCCACTTTTTACCTGCAGCTTCTTCACCATACAGGGAGACTCTATTAATTTGCAGTTTACTGTAAATGATTCTTTTGATGTTACGCAGAGGCAAGGGAGAGTCAAGTTCAACAGGTGGGAGGTGGTTTCAGTCGCCTTCTCGTGGTGCCTCCTGTTTAAAACTGAACGACTAAAAATTTATCGCCTTAAAGTAGCCCTTACGATGAAGAAGTAAAGTTGAAAAATCGGTGATAAGTGCTTTTCTTTTTTGAAATCCAGTTTTCTCAAAATAAGAACTAAATTGCTTCTTTACAAACTTCTTATAAGATTTGTCCTGACTTATGCATCAGAGACTTGGTCATTAACTTTAGTTGATGAAGAAGCTTTGGGAATTTTCAAGAAAAAAATCTTATTTTGCATTCTTGGTGGGATCCAAGTGAATAGATCATGAAGAAGAAGATCTAACTTAGAACTCTACAAAATGTACAAACAACCTGATATTGTAAAGTTTGTCAAATTACAGAGACTTAAATGGGCTGGCCATCCGGCTAGAATGAATGACTATCGTTGCTGCAAGAAAATCTTTCTGGCAAAGCCCATGGGAAATAGACCTCGGGGCACACACCCGTTAAGATGGATTGGCTGTGTCAAAAAAGACCTAATATTTAACAAGTCAAAAACTGGAAAACAGTTGCCAAAAGTAGAGATTCATGGAGAAAACTTTTGGAGAAGGCCAAGGTCCACCCAGGGCTGTCAAGCCATTGAAGAAGGGAAAACTGTGTCGATGACGAATTGATACTTCGCCAAATGGAGAAGGTATCCGAATACGTTGAGAACCGGGATTTTGAAAAGGTGTACAAATGAATAATCTTTTTGATGTTCAGTGTCCCTTGAATTATAATATATATTTTTAATTGAATATTAAAATGAAGAATAAGAATATTAAATACATTCCTATTCTTCATTTAATATTCAATATTAATGAAGAAGAATATTATTACTATATTTGAGAATATTATACTATATTAAGAATATTAATACTATGAAAATTATTGAAATCAGTTTTTTGGGGGGCAAGGAAGAAAAAGTGACATATTTTCAAAGGATCTCTTTTTTTATGAAAAATGCTTCTATAAGAACAATTATATTTTTACCTTTATATAGCTAGGACTTTTCTGTACACAGCCTGGATTAGGAATTTTAAAATATATAACTTAGAAGTGGATTTATATTCATATCTTAATATATCAGAGTAGAGAAATTTTAATAAGAATCACCGGTTATTACTTAAATTGATAGAAACTCTGGAAATAACGTGAATATTTCAAAATCCCTGGTTCAGGCTCTGTAGAAAAGTTTTAGCTATATAAAGGCAAAGTATTATTATATTATAGAATTATTTTCCGTGAAAGAAGAATGTGTTGAAAATATGTCATTTTATTATCAATTATTGCCAAAAAACTGCATTTAAATAATTTTTTTGTTAAAATATTTACAAAACAATTTTATAAGTTGTCCTGATTTAGTTGACACTAAATATCAAAAACTATTCATTTATGCTCTTATCCAAAATCATGGTCCCGAAAGTGGTCCGATATCATAAGTAACAAAAAAGATTTTGAAAACTGAAGAATTCTGAATTCAGTTTCATTGAAGATTATCAGTGATTAATATTGTTTTAAAAAGTACAAATGATACGATTTTGCAAGTACTTATGGGCTGAATTCATGAGACGTCATAGTCACATGATAATGACGAATACGTGGCTCTAGCTAATTAGTTCATAAATTCAGGTGACGTCATATCATACGTTAAATGCTATCATGTTTTTCCAACTAATCAGTTCATGCGCAGAACTGTTGCCAATTTTTGCACTTTGAAGAACTTTTCTTCTAAAAAGCACATATTTGTCAACAATAATATAACGCATATAAGTAAGAATAGTAATCTTTATTTGAAAGTACGCGAATAAAATAAGATTTGTTTAAAGAATTTTTTAGCGAATTTTTAAAATTATATTTCAGCATCTTTACCCAATTATTAAAGTTGAAAATTTATCTAAATTTTACAAATAGAGCAACAAGTACAGATTAGTTTATTGTCAGTTTTGAATTAGGTCGTGAACACATGATTATCTTTATCAGGGGATCGTCATGAATCGAGCATATTGTGTGGGTACAACTTTCAAGTTAAAAAATCAAGTAAGAATTGGGTAAAAAAAGTTAGGATTTGAAGTTCAAAAATTTCTTGCGAATTGCTGCTTTTATAGCATCAATAAATCCGTTATCAATTTGGAATAAAAAGCCTTTCCGAAGATATTCTGTTCTTATTTCTACTTTTTATCTCGATGAAATTAGACGATTGAGAATTCAATTGATATGTTTCCTAAGTATATTTTTAAAAAGCAGAAAAGTAATTTTTTTCATTGAAAAACTTTTAAACAACTTTTCATCCAACAACTGTAGAATATAATTCGTATCTCGGAATTTTTAGCATCAAAGTTCTTTTTTCTATAGTAAAAAGTATTATAAGATTTTTATTTTCTCTAATTTTGTAAAATTTTTCTTCATAGGTTTAACACAAAATTGTTGCACAATTAATTCTTTTTTGAGTTAACAGAAGTTAACTTTAGAATACTATTTTCATAGTAAATAAATTGCTTTATTTTAGGTATTTTATAGTTATTTAAAAATTAAATGCCTTAACCATTGAGATTTAAAAAAATTTTTTTTTCCTTTTTTTTTGTCGAATATATCCTTTAAAAAAGTAAACTTTACTTTTTTGGTTCTATATAAGAGGAACTGCATCTTTTATTATTTTTATTTTGAGATTGCTATTTTTTATTGATTATGTTCAATTATTAAACATTATTCCGTACAACTTAAATATTTTTTTCTAATTATGTGATTTTTTTATGCAAAGGAGACAATTAAAAAGTCGTAACTAAGAACCTCTTTCAATTAATGCTGGAGAATCGATTCAAAGTGCTTTCCCCTTTTGAACTTAATTTTTTTCTTACAGGATTGTTGATTATTTTCTCAATAAATTCTGGCATTAATTAACTTCCCGAGGATGATTTTAATTTAATTGTATTGATAAAATTACTAACAAGGAAAATCTCTGATACCCCTATGAACCATCGAGTTATATTGACACGTATTGTTCAATGATAGGATATATTTTGTAAACTTTACTTAAGATTTTAACAGAGAAATATTTTGTTGATTTTTTTACAGTTAAGTACAGAAAGCTTTAAATTCGTTCATGTAATTTAAAGATTCTGATTTAGCTGAAATTTTTCGTCTAAAATCAGAGTTATGTTTTGTGAAGATGGGATCATGTCAGGAGTTTTCTTTTGTTTCGATTATTTAATTAAATAGATTTTACATCAGTGGAAAATTATTGATATAAGAACTGGAGATTAAAAATAATACTTATTAATTGCTAATTATTAAAAATATGTTAAAATCTACCTGCTTTATTAGAATAAACTATATCACTGTTTTGTCTTTTTAATGTTTCTTAATAAACATCGTGTTACTTTCAGATTATCTATGTATCTATACTTGTGTACAAAATTAAGGTCATAGACACACAATCTAGGAAAACCGATGAACTATTCGCAGTGCTCTCCAGAAATTAGGCACAGAGACGTATTATAGTGCAAGAAAATATAACAGCATAAGTATAACAAAAATATTTTAATTTTTAATTAAGATAAATAATATATCAAAAAGCGTGAAATCATGAATCAGAGAGAAAACATTTAACTCATTAAAAGTCTGTCTATTTGACAGAATTTACACCGGTAAACAAGCTTCATAACGAGCTGTCATACTGTTTATGAGAAAGTCAATAAATATTTGTGATGACAAAACCCATTTTCTATAGACAATTTAAAATTATAACGAAACACATGTTTGTGACCTTAATTTTGGACATGTGTGTGTGTATATAAATGCAAATGAATGTTTGTTTGTATGCCTCTTATACCTTCCTAAGCGGTTCATCCAATTGCAATGAAACTTTGGGGAATAGTTCGACGCATGCCCGCAAAGGTTTCTGAGTTAGTAAAACTATTGTTACACGAATTTTGTATAAAATAGCGTAAATAATCTGTATTTGGATATGCAATGCATTTATATTACTCTATGCTATATCTATTTCATGATAAAATTTTAATATTCACAAGCAACGCCGTCTCTTACGTTATAATGGCAATTCTCAATGGGAACTTGGCGAAATATTGACGATAGAGCCAATTTGGAGGCTTTGGCGACCATATTGGCGAGTTCGGGACCCTCTGGATTCTTTTAGAAATTAGTGGAGAAATCTACTAATTTCACGATCTATGACGCACACACACACACAAGCGCATCCTTCTCGAAGTTTCCGCCACGGCTATAAATAGAGCGATACTCTCCGTAACAGTCAGTCTGGTTTCAACCAGCGAGTAGTGAGTCTGGTTTTGACTAGCAATTAGTAAACTTGCCTTGACTGTGAAAACTAGCGATTAGCTCGACTGTTCAATATTACGACCGGTGCTTGTGGATAATCTTTTACGTGCGTGTATGTTATACACTGATAATTGTGTCTGAGTGCTGTTGAGGTGTGTAATCCTTCTGATATTTATTCTACAAATTTGGCTGTTGAATCCTGTATTTTTAAGGATTGATTTACGATAATAAATTTTCATGGGTCTTAAAGAACTGTCTTGTTGTTTACAACTGATTTTGCAAAAAATCCTCGAACCCCGATCAACGTAACATTTTGTTCCGATAGGTACCCAAGTGGCGTTGCGGGAAATAAGACGAGTTAAAAATAATTATTTCTACTTTTAAGCTATTAGATGTACAGTCTTGAAATTTGGTAAGCAGATTCCTTTCCGAAAATTGAACCCAAAGGGGCGTTGCAAGGGCTTAAGAGGTATTAGGAACAAATATTAACTGATTTTAAACTTTTAGACCTTCAGACTAGAAATCTGGTAGGCATATTCTTTTCATGGAGTAGAGATCTGATAAAAAAGGGTTTTGCCAAAATCGACCAAAGGGTTTGTCGTAGACTTCGCTACTCTAAGATTATCAACTTTGTATTATGAATCAAATGTTGAATTTATAAATCAGTATATTTTAAAAATCAATTTATTATTTTCTTATTAAAGAGATTAACAATATATTAATTAAGAAATAAAAAAGTGAGAATGAGCAATAATCGTGACGACGGAATCCCTGACCAGAAGGAAGGTACAATTAAAATTAAGAAATCTATAACAACTGATTTTATGCATAGCAGTTGATTTAGTTAAGTCAATTCTTTTAAGATGATATTCTCAGTATTCGAATTTTTACGAACTAATTACGAGAGCGTATTCACAAATCTACGTTACACTTGAAAAATTATATCTTTCTATCGTGAATTTGTAATAACTATTGATTATGAGGGTTAGTGAAACCGTAACTACGGCAACGATATTTGAAACGATTATTATACTGGTATATTCCTTTTAAGGATTAGAGAACCGCTACAAAAGAGGCTTTTATGAAAATTGAACCCCAAAGGGTGCGAGGTGTAAAAGGGGTGCTACAGATAAAAGATAGTTCCGTTTTTTCGAACTATTAAGCCTATACTTGAAATCTTGCTAGCATTATTCTCTAAAGGAGTAGAGATCCTCTAGGAGAAGGTTTTGCAAAAATTGACGTCCAAGAAGGGTTGCAAGGGCCTTTTATATAAAAAAAAATGTCTTTTTTATGAACAACTAAGCCAATAAATTTGAAATTTGGAAAGCATATAACTTTTGCTGGGCAGAGATCTAATAAGAAGGGAATTTTCAAAAGTCCACATGTGTGTTACGGGGGCGTTATAGGTAAAAAAAAAAAACTCTTTTTCAATTATAGAACTAAAGATTTTAAATTTGGCAAATCTGATTTTTTGTTGAGCAGAGGTATGTTGAACAAACTTTCTTTGTTTAATTCGTAATTCACTTAAATTGAACACATACAACGAATTTATTTTCCCGTCAATCTTTATTGTTTTATTTTTCCATTCACCCGTGCGAAGAACTGGTATACCATCTAGTAATATAATAATTATTAAACTATTACACGCACATAATCAAAAATATTTGCAATATATTTGGCGTTTGGTTAATACATTGATTTATCTATACATACTTGGAAAAAATATTGTTGAAAATAAGGAGCTAGACCTGGACTATTTTTAAAGGCCATTTTATAGAACTGTTTGAACTAAATAAAAAAAGATTTAACTTTTTTTTTATTTCTCTGAAAATATAATTTTAGTTCATCATTAGACGATATGTTTTCTTAAGAATGCTATTTTTGATGTGTAACATCTTTACTCTCGGTTGCTGGATATTTGCTGGAGTGATTTCGTGAAAAGAGACGGAAATGCGTAACAGGAAGTAGGGGAAGCGCGCGCTGTTTTGATTTCTCGATTAAAAAACTGACTAATTAAGTAAAGGGTATTTTTGATTTTCTTTAATATTTCTAATTTTTAAACATGCCCTTTCTTGATGGTGTCTCTTCGCTACCCTCGCAAAAGGGTCCAACTCTAGTAGCAATCAAGCCGCCAGCTTTTTTTATATTGTTAAATTTAGCATTTCAGAAGATTGGAATTCAAAAACTGTGCAACTGACACTCGCTTCCCATGATTTTGAGTGGTAATTTTAACGTTAACTTCAGTTTGCCAGAAGCTGAGCCGCTCATAGCTTTTCTGAATGATGAACTCAAGCTCGAAATGAACACAAATCGAACTGTTTCGACAACTAACAGTAGCACTGTTATTGACGCTGTTTTTCAACGGCTTATAAATACTTTGAAATCGCAAGTATGTGTCATATTTTAGTTTTCATAAATCTATGGTCTCCGCTCTCCCCCAAATTGAACAAGAAAAAAGATTTTTGTTAAAAAATTGCATTACTCCTTGTGTTTATAAAATATAATTTTCATTAAAGGTAAATTATTCGACAGAAAATTATTTCCAATCATACACGATTCATTTTTTTCCGGATTAAAGTCACTATTGCGTATTTACTATGATAACATGTCAGAAGTTACACATCATATGCGACTACTGTAAGGCTCGTTTCTTTTTTTTCATTTCATTTTTTGTGTATTGAATAGTACATACAAACATGTAAGTTTTTCAAAAACACTTTTTATCGAAATTATCAATAAAAACTTAAGAAAACGCATTCTATAAATAAGATTAAGCTCACACCATTTTTGTTTCCATTTATGCTGTATTGTATTCTTTACATTAAATGAACGATGGATGCATTTGTGTTCAAATTAGCATCAAATAAATTACAGATAGTTTGATTATATATTAACATAGCATTTCGGTGCTGTGCAAAAAGCTAATGGTGAAGGACCTTGTAAATTTAAACCCCAACCAAGTGATGAGGACGACATCTGAACTCCATCTCCCTGTTCTCCGAAATTCGCCACCACATCAACGTGAGAACTTTGGGCAGTTATAGCTTTAATCAAGTGGCATCAGGACCCGAATCTATGACTTGATAGAGTCAATGCCTGGCGATGTTAGAGATGATGACCAGTAATCCACGCAGCCTACAAATATATAGAAGTTGTAATTAAATTACTGAAGACCGGTGGCTGAGTGGTAGCATTTGCTTCCACACCGCAGATCCGGGGTTCAAAACTCTGGGTTGAGAGTAAGGTAGATTCACCCTTTCATCCCTTTCGTGGTACCAAAATGAATGAGTACCAAGCTTGGTTGGGAAATAAACATTGGGGTTTTTGTGCTAGACTGACCGGAAGATTTGCTCATGCACCCCAGTGCCTAAAGTAGTACAGTAGGCCTTGACCCTCATGGGCTGTTGTGCTTCTGAGTTTCTTTTTTAATTAAAATATTAACTTTATTATATATAGTCCAAACTCGAATAAATTCACTTTCCTTTTAAAACAAAGCAAGATGTATTTCAAAACGGATTGAATATTAAGTTACATCATGATCAAATAGAACCAAATGATAAACAAAATCGATAGCGTCGCATCAACATAGACCATAAATATAACCATGTATAACATTAAAATGAATCCTCAGAATCATTAAATCTACTTTTATAAAATAAACGATTATTGTAATATTTTTTTTTTAAACTTTAGTCTTTACATTTTCACGGATAGTTCCAAGTTGACAGATAACAGTAATGCAGGTGCTGGATTCTGCTGCAACCTATTCTTCTTTTATACACCAAAAGGAATTCACAGCACTGCTTTTGATGCCGAAATTGCAACTATACGCATTGTTCTATTTCAACTTCTTTGCCACACAGATCGTGTTTCAAAGGTAGTTATTTTATGTGATTCAAGATCGGCCCTCCAAGCAATATCTTCCACCAAGGCATCTTTTCAATTAGATATTGTCAAAGTCAACTGTTAATTGGCGATTTTCTTTAATGTCAAATAGACATTGCCATACAATGGATTCTATCGCTCTGTGGCATTGATGGGAATGAAAATGCCAATTGCTTGGCGAAGAAGGGGACAAAAATCTTCCAAACCTCTAACAATACAGTCCCTTTATAGCGCCAAAAGAATCATAAAGAAGTACTACAGAGAACACACTTCTGGTCGAAATTCAACCAAAAGAATAATGAAAAAGTGTGGCTTAGTAAACCCCATCATAATCCAAAATGGCCAGGAGATAGAGCTGTGGCCGATTTTCGAATCGCCACTAGCCACAACTGCCTATCCAAGTATCTAAACAGGATAGACATTGCCCAGAGTCTCCTTTGTAAACTGTGAGACTCCAATGAAGAAATGGATGCCATTCATTTGGGATGCTACCGTGCACTCAGCTCTGGATCCATGTTGAGCAGATATTGGAAGGCAAGATACACACACACAAAAATGTGTGATTTATAGACTATACTGTGGACTTGTGTTTCTTTTCTAATTTTTGTTGTTGTTGTTTCTTGCTTTTTGTCAATATTCTCTGTTTCTTATTTTGTTTGCAGATGTCTCGTAATCTGCCATTGGAAATAAAAAAAGCATTTGAAATTCTTAATTATGGATAAAATTTGAAAGCGATGATAAAGGAATTGTTCCAATAATATAAAAATTGCTAACTCTCATAATTTGATAAGAATTTCTAATTCAAAACCCTTGTCTCACCTAAACTTTAGAGTGATTTCACAATATCGATTTAAGAATCGAAACAGTCTTTTGTACCATCTAGACTTTAAAAAGTTAAGAAAAGTACTGTGTGTGGAAACTTAACTTATCTTGAACTAGGTTCGCAAAGTAAAATACTTTGAATAGCACCTTGTAACTTACTTCGATACTTTGAATAACATCTTGTATAAAATATGTGAGATTCTAGAATTTATTTTTTCTGTTTAAATTTAAACTCGTGGTTGCGCTGATAACACAGAATGCATTTTGAAGTAGTGATACCGTCTCTTTTATTGGAGGCAGCCGTCTGCGGGCATATTTCTTCAGCTGAAAGAAATAAGAAAAGTTCTAAATTTGATAGCTGAATATTTTTGGGAAGAATAAATATATTTTCATCAATTGTGTCTACGTAAAAGGAAACAAAAATTTAGTCTACTCTCGAGATTTCTATATCGCTGATGTAAAAGTAAAATATAGTCATTAAATTTTTTTTCAAGGGAAATTCCTTTTACCCTTTAAGTGCTTTTGTTTCATTGTTTTCAAAACCTTAATTGAAGCAATTGAAAATACATCTGCTCCAAGACTAGCGTAGTATTCATCACTGAACACTTGGTGTTGTCAGTTTATATCCATGACTATCATATATGACACCATTCCAGACAAAATTATTCATGTTGTGGGATTAAAAGTAGATGTTTTAAAGGTCCCTGTGAATATAACCTCGCCGTTGTAACAGTAAAATACTGTGATGAAAAGTATCATGGGTGGCGTAGGGGAATCTGAGCACGTTGAACAGCAGTCAATGATGCCGTTAGGATAGTTCACGTCTTATGAACAACTTCGAATTTTGCTTCGTAACCTTCTATTTTTATTCCGCCAATGAGCTCCTGGTAGCAATTATTGCTGTTAGTATCTTTGCACAGCCCTATCCATATGGTTCGAGTAGTTTACCATTGTTTAGTATGACCAGTCAGTTTCATTTAATCCTGATAATGCAATCACATTTGAAGTCATCCGGTTGTCTGAAATGTGTTTGACAGCATCGTAACTTATTATTGGTTGTGTCTCCAGAGAACTGCAACTAAAATGGAAAATGTCTGCGGTTGTTACATGTTTTATACCACATTGGTTGCGGTGTAGAAACGCTCACCATGATCAAAGTTTCAATTTATTGGTTTTGAATAATGTAACAATTTAAATAAATGATATTATGACGAAATCTAGAGATAATTGAATTATTGTGATTTTTTTGAGAGTGTAAAAACACAATTATATATATATATATATTACATTTGAAGAAATTTTTGATATCTATGAAAAATTAATTTTCTTTTTTACCTTTTTGTTACATTTTATTTTTCCATTTCTTACTTTAAAAAGAAGCAATTAAAAGTTTTTTTTACTTAAAATTAGAAAGGTTATGCACATTTTTATTAGTCACACTTTTTTCTCTTTAATAATATAAAACCAATGTTTATTTTAAATGTAGGGTTAAGGATTACTATATTAAATATCCTATAAATATAAATAGTGAAACATTTTTAGCTTTGATACTTTCTGTTTGTGTATTGCTACTTGTTTGGTAACAATTCACACAGAGAGATTTTTCGAAAGTGTCACGGCAAATTTAAAAATCCATACTAAGAAAAAAGCATCAGTTTCCATGTTTATTCTTAAAAAAAATTTGTAGGGTTAAACTTATGGGAAGAGAACTGAAACTTTGTATTTATTTACGAAGAGAAACAAAAATAACTTTTATACCAGAACCATTTAAAACGATTAAACCTTCCGATACTTTTTTTAGAATATTTTTTTACCAAAGCTAACCTACTCTTTTCTTTTAGAATTGGAAAGTTGAACAATGATATTACAAAGTTCGGAAGCATTTCAGTTTTTGTGAAAGATGGAAGTACGTGACTATATATTTATTTTTCATAAATTTGAAAAAAATAAATCTTAAAGTTGGTGTAAATAACAAGGAAAAAGTTTTGAAATCATCGTTGAGTAAAATGTCAAGTGAAGTAGTTTAAAGTGAATTAATAGCCTTAGATTTATGTTTGAATGATTGTACTATTTATTGAGCCATAAAAATATTTGGTTTATTCTATGAATGAAATTTAATTTCGGATGTATGGTTCTTGTGAAATGGATATTTTGTAAAGCCTTTTTATAGCTATAGAATAGTTACCAATCATTGCTGAAACATAAGTTTTAATTTATTTTGCAGTTGTCTCCATCAAGGGACTGATTTCCTGTTTGGGGACTATACCTTCCCAAAAGTGACGGAGTTTCGAGAGTGAAAGTATTATACTCAAGACAGAACAATAGCAACACTTTGGTTCTAGGGCAAATCAACCTTTGACCTCCCTTTTTACAGCGAGCAGAGAAGTGGCTGGAGCAGTTCCAACACCAGTCTTCGGTTTCAGTGTCCATCACACGAAGGTTGACAAGGACCAATAACCAAATAGCGATCTCAGCTACGTCCAAACAGAAATGGTTCTGCATCAAGTGTCTCTTTTGAAGGCGTGGCACATTCTATCTTTAAAGAGACACGAAAATGGAAAACCAGACGCTTCAAGACACTCTTCAAGAGACTCCCAGACTTTCCCTCAGCCTGGTTTTAAAATTGGCTTGTACGCTCTCACTCCTGAAGTGACTTCTATAGGCTCTACAATGCGTCTTACGCAGCCTTCACATCAGTATTTCGGCCTTAACAGCTCCTCATCAATTTAAATAAAATTCGAATTGATCATTGCCCTTTACATTTCTCTTAAAACAAACTTATTTTTCATTTTATGTTATGAATTTAACTATAGAGGTAGGCGTTATTTTTCTGTTGTGCTTTATCTCCAATGTCTGAAAAGGTCTCACAAAATTTAAAAGTAGGTGTTTTGAAGAAAGTCCAGCACAAGAAGGAGATTGGAGTAAAGATTTTGTCTAGAAAGACTCAAAGAACTAAACAGGCTCCTCATTTCTTTCTTAATTACGGTATTTAACGTTAATGGCAAAAAACTTTATTGTCCTCGCAGAATGATACTAATTTAATAACCACTGCTACTTGAGAGAGTACTGTTTTAAAGCCTCTTTCACAATCAACATAAACAGAAAGAGTGAAAGAAAGAATGAATGCGAGATATTGAGTATGTTAAGGGAGAGAATGAGCGTATGTGAGAGAGGAGGAGTAAATGTGAGAGAGTGATTGAGCGTGAGAGAAAGATAATAAGTAAGTGTGGAGAGAGAGAATGAGTGTGTACGTGAGAGAAAAATAAGGAGTGAGTGTGTATGAGAGTGAATGTTTATGTATGTGATAAAGAAAGAATGAAGTGGGATAATTATTGAGAGAGAATGTGTGTATGTGTGTGTGTGTGTGTGAGAAAATTAGTATGTGTGAGGAAGAATGATTGAGAAAGAGAGAGAATGCGTAAGGGAGAAAAGGGATGAGTATGTTTGTGAGAAAGAAAAGAGTGATTATAAGAGAGCGAGAATGAGTGAATGACAGTTAGAGAATAAGCATGAAAGAGAGAGAAAATGAGTATGTCTGAGGGAAAATGATTGAGAGAGAATGCGTAAGGGAGAAAAGAAATGGGTATGTTTGTAAGAAAGAGAAGGAGTGATTTTAAGAGAGCGAGGAGAGTGAATGACAGTAACAGAATAAGTATGAAAGAGAAATGAGTATGTGTGAAGGAGAATGATTGAGAGAGAGAGAGAGAATGAACGTGAAGGAGAAAAGGAATGAGTATGTTTGTGAGAAAGAGAATGAGTGATTTTAAGAGAGTGAGAATGAGTTATGACAGTCACAGAATAAGGATGAAAGAGAAATGAGATGAGGGAGGAAGAATGAATGCAGAGAAAGAACTGCGCCTTAGTTTGCTTTCCATGCACCAAAGATTAATGGGATATTCCGATCATGCAACCTTATTCTAAGACTTTATAGATATATGGTTGTTCAAACTGAAAAGTGGGCATATGCACTACTTCAGAATGAGTAATATGGCAGGACAATCTCGACAGGATATGAAGGATGTTAGGAAGTGTACACCACATACGATGTTTATCAGTGAAACCTGTTAGTGGTAGAGGAAATTAAACGAAAGTAATGTCGTATCATGAAAGGATGAGTCCAGATCGGAACAATGTGTGGTAGTACGGTTTCTGATTGCAGGAGGTGAGTTTAATGCGGCACTATTGATGCGGTAGTTCATGTGAATACTGTTTAGGCTGAATGTTTTGAACAGTTGATGAACAAATTTTGAGAATGGCACCGACGGATTCCATGACAATGACCCCACGTCTCCCGTTAAACCATGGCAACTTTAAAAAATATCTTTTGGGACTTCTAAGCCTTGTAGTGACACTCTGAGACAGTACTACGTTTTTCAGATTGACAATTGAAGGAGAGCAAGGTCTCTGCCATCAACCACGTTCTTTCAGAGGAAGACATATACCGTTGCCGATACGATGGGACTTGTGTTTCAACCCTCAGAGCATTTTACAATAAAATAATTATTTTTATTGAACCTGTCCACTTTTAATTTGGACAATCCTTATAGTTTCAAATAAGTAACAGCAGAAGTTGAGAGAAACAGAGTAGTTTTCCTCCTTGTGATTTTCTAAGCGATTCTATACAAATATTTTGAAAGTTAATTTAAAAATTTAAATATCTGATACATAAAAAAAAGAAATAACAAATTTAGCGTTAACACTTTGGTGCTTCTACCGTTATATATATATATATAAGTTGTATTTGTTACGTATAAATACTCGTAATCTACCGAGGTGATTGTTGATTGGAATCTTGAAAAATATTTAGAAAGATAAATTTTCAACGATGTAGGGAAGCTTGTGCCATTTTCTAAGCCAAATCCCAAAGAAGACAGTTTACACACCCCTGTTCATGATGTTCTCCCAGGCAGCTGTGACTAAAATATCCTAGCTACAGCTTCCTTACTGATGTGGCAGAAGTTTAATTTTAAATAGAAAAGTATTGCAATATAAGTCAAATTTAATTTTCATGTCTTAATGATTTCATAGATAATTTATTGATATTGTTTTTAGATATAAATTTGACAATTTTCAGCCAAGGAAAATCTAAAGAGACTTATGCATGCTGTGATATTTGAAAAAATGAAATAGTTTTCCTGAATCTTAAGTAACTCGCTTTAAATTTTTAAGCAAAAAAATGCTTATGGTGAAATACAGACGCATCGAATAGTATTTTGGTAGGAATATGATTCTGTAACTTTTCCAGTCTGGTTGTAAATATCCCTGAATGCAATTTCGAGATGTGATTCTTTTCTGTTTATGGATACTAGCCGTCTGCAGACGTAATCCCTCCACAAAAAGAAAGAACGAAGAGCTTCAATTTTTGCATTGAATTTTCGTCTAAAGAAAAATCCTGATTGAGTTGCATTATTAAAACAAAAGTTCTATCTGCTTCTTTGTTCAATCCAATTTCACTAAAAATAAAATAGTTTAAACTTTTGGAATAATCTATTCCGCTTTTGATAGCACGCGTTGCAATGTTCATTTTTCGCTTGATTTAAACAAGATTTTAAAAATTTCTATAAACAAATTAGTTCTTATCTTACTGTATGCGCCGAGGTAGCCTAGTTGTTATGGTTACGAAAACGTATCTGGTGTGTCATGATTTCGAGTCCTGGACTACAAGGCCCAGCGTGCATGGGATGATGAAATATCTTTGATGACTGTTGTGGTTTGGAAAGGATGGGGGGTTGCCAGCTCAAGTGTTGTCCTCGTCTCTTGATCGAGACTTAAATTGGGTGAGAGATCTAGTAGTGGACGCCGTAATAGCCATATAGTGATCGTTAATAAACTTGTATTCACTTATAAAATTCTGATTTTAAGACACTATTAATATTTTTCAAAATTTTCTTTTCAAAAAGCTTAGAAATGTACGGAAAGTATCTTTTGAAAACCTTTATTGCTTTCTTGATAATTATAAGGAATCATAATAAGTGTAGAATAATTATTGTGTTTAATTACTATTTCAAAACATGATTGAAAAGAAAATAAAACCCTTTTATATCTTTCAGCAATCTGGATATACAAATTGCAAAGAAGGATGAATGACTTAGTTTTCAAAGATAGTATGCGAGCAAAAAAAATCTAATTTTTATCTGAAAAAAATAGGTTAAAATATCTCATCATTGTTGACTAACATAATTCACAATTAAAGTTTGAATAGATATATTTTGTGAAAATCAAAATAGCTTGCAGTTTTGCAGATTATTCTTTCAACATTGAAACTAATGTCTCGGTTAGTTAAAATATAAAGTAGTATCATAAAGTTTGAATGCAAAATTGGTTGTATAAAAACGATTAGATAAAATCACAATTTTGAATCAATTTGTTAAATGGTAGGTAATATTTCACATGATTTGAGTGTAGATTAGTGGTGAAAAGAAAACGTTTCTGTTAAAAAGGAACATCAAACAGAGGTAAACAACATACGTATGTAAATTAGATGGCTCAAACGAGAGCAACGAAACTAAATAAAATGTATCTGTCTAACGATTTAAGTTTCAGATTTGCACGTATTCTAGCCATTATTGCTCATACACCTCTTTATTTCATTTAACCAGTACTACAGCGTCTTTATCTCTACCACCCACTCAAAAGCAGCTCTGTTTTGCTGAATGAAGGGACATATGTAATGCTTCGATCCTAAACTGTCTTGAGCCCCATAATTGGATCTGCAATAAAACAGGCCAAGAACTATTGAATATGGCAAGGTAGACAACAAAATATTAATCATAATAGAAAATATTAAAGTTTTTAAAACAATTTGATACATAAATTCAAAAATCGGATTTGTATTTTAGTAGGATTTATTTTCCTCAACGTGAACTTATGTCAATTGATATCACGTCTTTGGCAAATAAATACATGACTGAATAATGAAAGATTGAGTATGCAATACAAATTACATTTAAAATTTATTTTATAATATTTAAGAAATTAAAAATTGTGATTTTACCTCAAAATAATATTGTTTATGTATCCACTTTGTGTACACATACAGTTTTTGAATTTATTTAGACTCTCAAAGCAACAAGAGCACACAAGGCTTACAAACGTAAACACTAATCAATAGTAGGAAGTTTAAGTGCACAGGGATACAAGCACAATGGGAATCAAAAGGTAAAAGAAATAAGAAGGGATGCAAATACAATAAACACAGAACAAAATACAAGATTGCTCACAAAACGGTGACATTCAGCAATAAATTATATTAGTCGGTGGAGGTTTGGTAGTACATGTGATTAGAAGATTTTCAAAATACAAATGCATAAAAGCACATACACAAATACTTAATATACACAGACATATACGCATTGCAAAAACCAGAAACATACGGTTGTAAATGTTAGGAAAATGAATAATAATAATATAATAAAAATTTAAATTTTGTTAATCTAAACACATGAGAAAATAAGCAATATATGTACAAAATGATTTAAAGAAGACTTGCCTGAACAAAGGTGCAGCAGAGAAAGGAGGAGGCCACTATATTGTTCTTTTCGTAATTCATGAGAGCACGTCTTCGGAAGAGAATTTAGCACAACATATGCTGATGAATTGGGACTGTGTCAATGGAGCAAGAACACTGGTCAGTAGGTGACAAATTGGAAGTGCTTCAAATAGGCTTTAAAATGCCCAGTTAGAACTGGGTAAGTATAAATTAGATGAAAGGTTTAGCCTTAACGACTCATCAGAAGGAATTCCCAGAAGAGCTAATATTTGATATTTGATAATTTATTCAACCAGAAATAATTTTTCCTTAAACAATATAGAAGTTAAACGCGTTTAATGCAAAACGCTAAGATGAAAAGACACGAAATAGAACATCCAACAAACTAGAATATGCATTTTATGAATTTTTCTCTTAACACGGAAAGATTTCCTTCTGGGAATGAACAACATGAAAACTGGACCGACTGATCGAATTTACTGTATTATAGAAGAATTTATTGCATTAGATGATGATAATGCGTGTACAAATCGATTATGACCTAAAAAGTTATTTTGATTTGTTCAAAGCCCAAAATATCATATTAATATAAGATTACTGATGAAATGAAAACATAGTTTAATGCAGCTTGTTCCTACATCTTCCGAAATGAGGATCACTATGAAAAGTAGGTAGTTATTTGACGCACATTTAATGTAGAAATGATTTACAAAATGAATCAGGCTCGAAACAATTTATTGACAATTTGATAAAGACACAAGAAAATATCAGATTATTTTTACATCCCATAAAGTTTTGTTTTTCAAAACTTGGAAAATTTTGCATTAAATTTAAGTTCAGAATGTTTTTATGTTTATTGTTTATTTACAAATATATGCATATATCTATGTAACAAAATAATTTAATGTTTAATTTAAATTTAGGTTTTCTGGGTAACATCCTTCATCATTTGAAAAATATTTGGTCTTCGAGAACTACACACTTCTTTGTTGGTTTATAGGACTATTCTTCTTTTTGAGGACATCTAATATTAGCTAATGAACTATGCTTATACAATGTTAAAGGTCTAAATGTCTGTTTTTATGGTTACCAGCACAGTGAAACGACATTTATTTGGCAAGGTGCTAATGTGTCTGTTTGCTTACTCACTAACCCTTATTGGGCAAATTTCTTAAGTATTATTCTATTGAAAATTTTCCTTAAAGAGAAGATGACTTATAAATCAAAGTTTAGTATTTAAGCATTTAACTTTCAGGAGAGAGGAGAGAGAGAGAGAGGAGAGAAAGGTTATAGCTAAATGATAGAAGCGATTAACGTACAGTAATAGAAAAGCTAGGCGAGAGCGTTCCAGATTATTTGTCATATTTAAGACGATTGGCTAATTAAAATTAGATAAGGTTTGGTCAAAGTAGTTCACCTTAGACGTATCTTACATTATAGAATGTACAGCTTAGGACATCATTCAAAGTAAGTGATTAAATTTATAATTAAATATTACTTATATCGTCTTCTCGGGCTTTTACTCCCATATTTGTTAAAATGTGCATTTCCTAACTTGGGTTGTTCAGACGTTAGGTTGTTGAGACTTTGTAAATAAATTGTTGTTTGACTTGCTAATCTTTTTTTAACTCTCGTACACTGGGGGATGAGACAGCCCATCCATCACAAGGTCAATAAGAAAAGTATACGATGCTGCTAGACACAGAGATCTTCAGGCTCTTCTTTCAGTGCATTATGTTATTCATGTAGATGGGAATAATCTTCCAAGCCCATGTGTAAGGTTAGAAGATGCAACTGCTGGACTCGCAAAACAGAAATCCTCATATCTTTGATTAACTATCGACTATAATTCCGGATGATGATTCGTAGTCATGAGTCTATAATTCAGATGGCATTTGCGTGTATATGTTGCAGGTACGATATTAATATCTACTTTATTTGTGACACTGACAAGGCAGTGACGTTCATTATGGCGTTAAAGTTTTCAGCTCAAACACAAATTTATTGATAAAATTGTATTTAAGTATCCTGGTTTCTGAAACTGCTCTTCACAACTTTCTCAGGAAACCAAGTTAAAACTATTAATTCCTTTTATATCTTTCACTTGGTATGTAACGAATTTTGAACTCAAATTTCACCTGTATTTTAAGAGAGGTGATTAATTCAAAATTTGCTCACTTGTCCAGAACTGATACAATTAATAATTTTGTTCACTGTCCTGATCATCAGGATGACAATTGTTCATTTTCAGATCCTATTCCGCATCTACACTCATTTCAGATCCATTTCATTTGGTTATTTATTCTAGATTTGATTAAAAGATAAGTTGTTTAGGTCGAGTAAAAGGTTTTTGGGGCTAAAACTATTTTAAACCAAGTGTTGTTGGACGTGATTTAACATTTTATTTCCGTTTCAAACATTTCATCCCAACAGATTTTTCAAAATTTTTAATCAACTTTTACCTTATTCGGTTTCTCCTTTCAAAATTATTCACTTCTAAATTTGTTTGCCTGGAAAGATTGACAATTTCTTCAATACATTTACCAGTTTTTCACAAAGATGAGTTAACGATTTAGAAAACCGCGTAACAATCCTCGCGTCTACGTAAGCTCTGATGTATTACTGTAGTGAAGGAGTATCAAAATAACTTAGATCAATTTTTGATATCGATAGCATTTTTTAAAAAAATATTATCTTGGCCAAATTATCATTTATTTTAAGAAACTTTCTTTTCTTAAAAGAGGAAAAATTACCATTAATAATGGGGTTGAATATATTTGTGTGTGTTTATAAGCAACATTTTTTAAAAGAGAATGTATAATTAATAGTGTTTACCGTTATATGTACAATGTTTTTGGAAAATGTCACTATATACTTAAATTTTGACATATGAGATTTATGTTTAGGTAAGAATACTCATGAATATTAAAAGGGAAAAGATTGTATTAAAAATCATAAATGTATCTAGCAAATATTTACATATTCCTGATGGTCGTTAAATTGTCGCCTTTTATAAGTATTTTATGATCCCAAGGAGAAAGAGGGATCTCTCCTCTTTATCACAGAGCTTCCTGTCGTTTAGAGATTCCTGGATTGCATGCTTCCTAAATGTCCAAGTAATTTTTCTCATTTTCAGACTTTCTAACTACTCTTCGTCCTTGCGTTTCTTACACAGTTTTATCAGAGATCATAGATGTTGCAGTTTCATAAGCAAAGGGTCTCTTAAAATGTTTAGCGTAACTTGATTTTTTATAGTCCCATTTACAGCAAACCGTCAAACTCAATGGAAAATACATTCAATTTACATTTAATCATTGGTATAACGTTCTTAAGTACGGGTAACTGGAAAATTAAATAACACAGATTGCTGATAAGGAAGTTTAATTATTTAGCTTTACGTGAATTGTAAATTAAAGAATAAAGAAAAGCTTTTATAATCAGCTGACCAAAAACTATATTTGATGTTAAATTTAAGTCCGTAGATCTAACACATTAAGGTGGCAAAGAAATTTTACAGAGGTAAATAATCAGAGATCTGATATGATGTTAATATTACTTTATCACAAGGTATTTACTTAGGTTAAAACTGCATAAAGGTCATTCCTACATTATAATGGCGGACTAATAGAAAAAGCAAATGTTACGATAGATTAAGTTGTATATCATTTCACACAATGGAAGATTGATTGAACGGTGCAGAAGTTGATATGTTGTACACCATACGGTAAGCAAACAAAGAGGATATACAAACATCTTCCTCCAAAAATATATATGCCAATTTTCATACTGATCGGTTGAACGGTGCTGGATTAGCGAGGTTTGAGACATAACCATATATGGAAGAAATTCTCTATAAATATAAAACATAATAGGAAAAATTTAAGATCAAATCTATGAAATACAGATAAGAATCTGAAGAATAAATGACCTGACCGAGGGACTGAATATGGGGTTAAAACTAGTTTGAAGGCGCCAACCTTCCTTGGTAACCTGGTAGGAAAGACCAAAATAAAATAAATAGAAATTTAAAGCAAAATTCTAAGTATAAAAATCCAAAGTATAAAAATCACATAGAAATATGAAAGAACAACCGACTACTATAAAGCAAAAATCGTTTAAGGAAAATATTAAAAGAATTACCAGTAAAAGGATCTTCCAAAAAGATTTAAAACTCTGCTCAATAGAGTTTATTCCAGGAGATCCAATACCTAAACCGATGGAAAGCTTTTATATGTTGTGATAAAATCTAGAATTGCATTTAAACGCATTCTTATACCAGCTTGTAAGGAAGACGCTAAGAAAGATTTACATTCAAATTGGTATTATAACTTGGTTGGTTGTCACAAATGTAGAAATTGGTTACATATCAAAATGTAGAAATTTAATGGCTAAGTGTGTAGAAATTTTTCATTTTGCAGATTTAAGAAGGGTGTTGAAAATAAACTGTGAAGAGGAAAACAGAATCTCACAGCAAAACCACTAAAAGTTGGATCTTGAAATCAGTTGTTGTATGAGGTTGTGAACGAAATACAAGACGATTAATGCATTTGTGATGAATATATGTTCTTAAGAAGTTGAAAGGATACGCTGACCAAGTTAGCATTAAAGAATTCTGATATTATTAAATTTATCTATTTTGTTGGTAGTTGTTATAATTCCTACAAAAACAATATTTCTGTAAATTGATAGATGCAAACTAGTTGTCTACAGGAATTTAATTACATGGAAACTAAAAGAATCTTTTATTGCAAATGTGTTACAGACTACTCTATTGTCACAAGATGTCTAAATCTAGAATCAAACCATATTAGAGTTAAAATTGGTTTAAGAAGGCGAGATTGTCAGGTAGATATCATTTGAATTCACTATTTTTACCAAAATATTATACTCATCTTATAATCAGTATAGTAAGAAAGATTCATCAAAATATGACTAACAAACAAATATAGGTTAGCTAAACTATTACTGGCAGACACTAATATTTATAATATCTAGATCTGTTTAAAAGATTTTGATCAAATGTTATGAAATTTTCTTAAAACAAGACACCAGGATATCAAATTTTTCCTATTTCATTGAATAAATTATAACTATATTTATCATAAATTAAATGTAGAACCTAATCATATCATCTATATCAATAGAATTAAAAGTCCTGGGTTTTCTGCATGGAAACTGTCATCCTTCAGACTCACAATTTTCAAGCTATTTTAATTATTGCTTTGGTGCTATCATAGTATTTGAAGAAGGATTGCAAAATCTTCCCAGACTTCGTTATATATGTATTATACCATTATACCACATGGAATTTATTGATTTTGTGGAATTTTGGTGTTAAAATTTTGGGTATTTAATAGTTTGAGATGAATATTTAATCTTTGTTTAAAGCCAAAAGACGATATCATCTTCTATTACTGTGAATCGACTTTTGGAAATGCATTATTCTTTTAAAATATGATCATTTAATAATTTACTATAAAAATATTTCATATTACTGCATAATTAATAGAGATTTTAATATAGAGAGTATATATAATATAGAGGATATATATATGATATAAACCTGTACTCCTAGTCTCTAAGGGCTGAGTTTGCTTTTGTATTTCTGTATAACCTTTTCGATATAGACGAGGTTATCTTAGGTATAACTATTTTTATATATTTGAAATATATATATACTAGCTAGACTATGATGTATACACTACATTGTTGTAGCTTTGTTTAAATACGTTAATCCACATTATTCTGCCATTCAATGCAGTCAAATTAATCTTCGCTTTCACAATTTGAGGCTGGAACAGGCTATAAATTACAATGATTTTAATTTTGCATTTTATATCTCCAATCTGAGTGTAGAATGCATGAATTATCTAGTTGTTATTTAACAACAAATATTAAGGAAGGAGATTTAATTTTGTAAATAAGGGTAACGTTGATTTTGTACTTTTAAACTATTTTTACTGTAAAGTGCATTAAATACCTTTATATAACTAATCGCCAATCGGTGCACAATATTTTCGATAACTCTTCGTCTTTTGCTAATCAAACACGGTCGCTAATAACTGGCAACATCTAGCTACCATTTGAGAAACAGTTTTCTAAGTCCGCATCAAATGAATATTGTTTACTCCTAGACTCCTTTATGGTCATCGTGAAAGCCAAACGAATGGGAATTGAAGCCTTTTGTATTGTATTGAGATTCTGACGGTATCAGTGAAAGACGTGGCAAATAGACTTGCAGTACTAAAACTGGGAATTCTTGCTTAACTTACTGTCAATGGTATGATCAAGAATTTCCAAGTAATTATTATTTTGATGATCAAATGCACTGTTGCATTATCTAGGTCGATTGCTAAGCAGCAGAATAATCAGGGAACCAATTCAAAGATTGTGTGGTGACACTTGATACATTCAGAGAATTCAAAACTCACAGCCTGGTTTTGTTTTCACGGTACAGGTCAAGGATTGCAAGGCATTGGACTACCTGGCAACAACTCTGAGAACATCTGGAAGAGAGAATTTATTTCACTTCCATTATCAAATTTCTTCTGAGAAGTAACAGGATTATGAGGTAAGAATTATCTAGATAAGTATGCTGCAGACCATGGAAAGATAGTCTCACAGTTCCTTGTCTGAAAAACAACAGAAATGTTTCTCTGATGTTTACATTCTGTATTGAGATGTGAAGTTCTATTTACCGTTTGTAATATTCAGCATTATAGAAAATATTTGTCTGATTGATCATCTGCAAATATACTTTAAGTGTTTATGGTCAATCTAAGTGTTTCCAATGTTTCGCTTTTAAAGTCGATTGTTTTAAACATATGTTAATTCACATAAAAGTAAAATGAGAAATGATCATATCTGTCGAAAATCGGCAGATAGTAGTATGACAACACTAAATATTTTCTCTGTTTTAAATTCTAAAAAGTTCTACTTAATGCTTTGGTAAATGTTATGGGTCATGGTATATTTATAACTGATCATGATTGAATTTATTTGCACACTGTAATAATCCGCCTTTTCAATGGCATACAGAATCTTATTTAAGAATGTCCAACAAAAGATGCGGAATGGTTTTCACCATCGATAAAGGATGAAGATGTTTATGTAATATTAGACGTACTTCCTATTGCAATCAGAGCCCTGCTACTGAAAGCTGAAGGTTATAGAAATAAAACTAGAGGTGGACCTGAACACAAAGCCATTCGACTCATTCCAGCAATACTCAGAAAGCTACTGACGTTTAAATACAAACCATCTTGCTCACCCCGAGAAGCCCTTCTGGTGCCACTCGACTCTCCTACCTGTAAGTTATGGGCCATTACGGTCCAGCATTATCCGCCAGCAAAGTTACGGATTGCAAATTCCTGTTTGCATCTGTTCCCTGCTCCAGAAAACAGCAGGAAAGTATTTCCTCTGAACTCAAGAATCTTAAAGGCAGTAGCGTAAAGATGTTTGTTCATATTATTTGACATAATTATTGATTATCTTGAATTGATTGAGAAATATTCTGATCGGCAGTCTGGAATATGATTTTTGTCTTTACAATGGCAAGCAGTTGGTATCATGTCCAATATTCTGTCCTCCTATCATTATCTGGAAAAGTTACAAGAATTTTGAAACTGATTTCAGGCTCGTTCACCATTCAGCCCACATCCGGAACGCAATTTTCCTACCAAGATTTTATGTGCTCCTGTCCGTTTGGTGTAATAGATGGTCATCCTGACTATCCGGCAAAGTTACAGCAATTTCAGATTAAATATCAGATTCGATTACGCTTTAAAATAAGCCAGGGACCAAGTTTTGCGCCTGCTGCATCTGCCATGCGCCTATCGTGGCGTGTCTAAAATGCTGCCAACCGGCATCATCCGGCAAAGTTATTAACCTTAAATTACCAAATTTCAGTTCACACCATTATTGTTTGTTCGATTTTTGATGCTTCCAGCGATGCAAGTTCAGTCTCTAGAGGAAATGAAACCCGATGTGCCTTTCACCTAATTCAGACAATATCCGGTAAGGTTAGTGGCAGTTTCTGAATTCGATTTATATTATCGCTACCTGCCCCAGAGATACAACTGGAGGTTACTTTTGGCATCCCTGAGCCATCAAGTCTGTCCCTGAAAGGGTCATCCGGCACAGGTACAGCTACTGGAATTTTAAACTACCGACTCTCGTTCACCATCCCGAATTTACAGTACACCAAAAACGCTCTTTCCTGCCCAAGACTTTAAGTAAGCTCTTGCCACGGTTTGCGTAATAGATGGTAATTCTGAATTATCTGCAAAGGAACAGTTATTTCATTTGGATATCAGTTTCTGATTATCCAATTAAAATACAAGAACCAAGCCAATGATCCAAGGCTTTAAGGTAAGCCCTGCCAGCAGGCACCAGGCCACCATCACTAAATACCATCGACCGGCATTATCCGGCAAAGTTACGGTTATTTTTGGAAAATGATTCAAAAATCGGATTCCACACAACGAAATGCGCCGGACAATTACTTTTTGTGTATTTTTGTTTACAATATCTGATTCTAAAGACACATGAGCATTGCGACATTTTGATAATTTTCCTGTTTTCTAAATTGTTCACATTTCCGGAAATAAAAAAAAATATGGTGTGATTAATGGAAATAAAAACTATCCTATGTTCTAAGTTGGACGAAATTGATACACAGTATGCAAAATTATATTATGATCAGTTGAGTAGTTTCGGAGCCAATCGCGGACAAACACTGTGACACGTAATTTTTATATATAAAGATATATCTTTTCATACTTTCTTTTCAAAATGTAGCCAAGTAGGCAGGTTATGATTTCCGTAAATGGATTTGTTTAATATATGGGTTGCTATGATTTTGTTATGTTTACCATACCGAAAAATGAGGTCTGCAACATTTAAAAAAATTGGCAGTTATAGAACTGCCGATAGAAATGAAAACTTGGAACTTTTAGTATTAAAATTTAAAATTTCATAATGTTTCAATTAAAATTATCAACATCAATCTGGTTTTCACATCTATTGACACTCAGAGCAACAACTAAATGCATGTTTATATGGTTTTTTATTCTTCAAATATATTACGGGCTGTACAAGATCATGACAAAATATAAATACAATTCAATTGAAATAACAGTTAATATGCAATCATATTACTTAGGGATAGTATTTGTATTTACTTAAATTTCAATGTACTTGATTTTTAACACTATTTTCATTGTTTGCATCATTGTCATCATTAATTTCAACAATACTGAGACTTTTTGTACTATCAATTATTTCAATTTGTTCTAAAAAGATACAATAGGCTTATGGTAACTAAAGTAAGAAAGGAAAATGTTTGATTCAAATTTATCTAAGTATCGCGTAAGAACCACATCTATCGTCGTTTTATATTTTGTAGTACTGAGTTTTCGATCATAGACATATTTAAATTAAGTGTTTCATTAAGAAATTCAATTAGTAGTAGATTTTTATCATCTGCAAAGTTAATATTGAAGTCTCCACTTAAAATCATCAGTACATTATGATATTTTTCGCCAAATCTTTTTTCGAGTATTTCAGAACCTTCTTTTGTATAAATCATCAAATTTTCGGATAAAAATTGTTGTATCTGTCTCATTGATTTTCCAGGCGAAATATAAAGGGCAACGATTAATATGTATTGCCCATTCTCGGAATCGCAACGAGCAATGAACAGTATATACACATTGAACTTTTCACTAAATCCATTGAATTTCACTTTTAAGATATACACAGCACTATACGTCAGTTGTATAGCTACAGATATACTGCTATAAGCATGTCGTTGACGCGAACACACGAGATTTCACCCATCCAAAAAGTGTCTAAGGCGAACAGCACACTGCGCATGCGCCAGTCAGAGCATGTTAGTGACGCGAAACCATAAGATTTTCCCCTACCAAAAAGAGCCCAACGCCGCTAAAGAAGTTTTCACTTCAATAAAACTGAGCTTCAGGATCATTACATAATGTAGAATAGAAAAGTGGAAACTAAGGTACTAAAGGTCCCCTTTCATACTAGTTAACTTAAACTGCCCTTAACAGAAGGAGCATACACGCCAGAGTTAGTTTTGAAAAGATATCGCCTGAGTCTTTCACACGTGAACAACTGGCAGATCTTGATGCGCCACTCATTCAAGTACTTTAAAACCACATTTTTCTCCTCCAGTTGACTCACATAAAATGATAGTGTAGAAGCTACGCTCTTCACACGCGTCTACTTGTGAATTAAAAATGAAACGAGTAATATAAAGTTTTTTAAAGCCAATTCCTGCTTCGGTCAACAAAGTAAAATTTTATTTCAGTTACTTTTTATTAAATAAGTACAATTAATATAAATATGTATATACATATGACAGAATCACAATATTAAGTGGCAAAACACTTTTTAAATTAACATTAAAAACTTTTTAACCACATTAAATATGTAACTATATTTTTTAATAAAAGTTGAAAATAATAGGTAAGAATTTATCTTAAAACCAGGTGTAAAAAGAATGCTGACGTCTAACTAGAATAAAATTATTCAGGTTAAATTAAATCTTCATCACAATTTAACAAAGGCTGTTTTATCTGATGGTGCTGCCATCTAGAGGAATAATATAGGCTCAAATATATCTCTATAATTAATTAATTAAATTTAATTAATAAATTAATGTTTGATAAAACTATATTAACATCAAGTGTCATGCCCTGCAAATTTAAAAAAATGTATTTGAACTTGAGTGGATGAATAAAAAGTATTTTATGAACGATTGAAAATTTGAACAAGATATATAAATAAATATAAAAAGGGAGAGTATGAACTATAGTAGGACTTTAAAAAGCTTTTTATAGAGTCTAAATTTTACCGATGTATTCGGCAGTCTTTTTCCTTCTACGGTACTTCCTTTTCAGTCTACTTTGTGTCCATGTGTGAAAGGAATTCTCTCTCCTTTTCACACCAAAGAAATGGTAACAGAAAACAAGTTGACAGGCCCAAATTCGTCTCATGTGAATCTGGACTTGTCGCTGCTTGAATGAAAATGTGAAACTAAATGAAATTTATCAGAGTAGTTTTTAATAAGTTACACTTGTGATAGAATTTTTTGAAACCAATTTTACTAATAGTAATTCCATTTTTAAGTAAATTGTTATGGTAATATTCATACTAGTAAAAAGTTATCCTAATAAATCTAATAATCAAAGGTTTTATTTATGTCTGAAATTTTTGAAATAATGCAAGATATACAATTTATAAAACAAAAAATTAAATAATATTACACTTTTATTAAGTTACTTTTCGTGTAACTTTCTAAAACGATGTGCTTAATTAAATTTCCTAAGAGTTCTGTGGTTTTCCGTTCATTAAATTTTATTAGTTTCAGCAACTGATAATGTGTAGTGTTTTATCGAAATTCAAAACCTTTTGTACAAGCTTCAATTACAAAATTTAATATTTGAGTTTGCGCATGTTAAAATGGAAGTCGATAAACGAATTAAAAGCGACACCTGGTGGTATCTTCAAGAAATTAGCCTCCACGCAATTTTAAAGTAATGATCCTTATCAAACACGAAGAGCTTATGCTTTGGGATGTTTGGGTTTTAAATATCATTAACATCGTTACCATTATCCCTTTGTAAGCCTTTTCATTCAGAAGGAAAAATCATTATAATACAAAGTGTTTAGAGGAATTAATGGGGTATGAATATTTGATGTGGTCTTTGCAATTCGTTCAATTCAATTTAATTACCATCAGACTGAAAGTCAAGTAAACTGTTTGAATGTTTCCAGTTTAATATATCGCTAAGTAATTTTGAAAATATCGCTTTGCGCATTTCAGTAAATATTTGTTTTATTGTTTCTTTGTAAAATTTTACAAAAACGTGCGTTGTTTTACTGCTTATTCATGTTATAAGGAATTAGAAATTTTACCTCAGTTTCAAAAAGAAGAAGGCGGAAAAATACAACATTTGTATCGTCCTTTGGCTTACAGTGATTGTTTATTCAACAATCACTGTCAAAGTTGCGATATGCTGAAAAACATGCTTATTTTTGATAAGGATATGCTGTTTTGTTCAAATTTCTCTACTCCGATGTATTAAAATATGAATAAATAAACTTCTAAATTATGTATTTCAAAAATCTAAAACAATTTTATATGTTTATTCTATTTCAACTGACACTAAATATCAAAAAAATATTCATTTATATATTTTTTTTCAAAATCAATTTTTTTTCAACCGACCGTAGTTAGTCACTCTAGAATACAACTGAATTTTTAATTTTTTGCTGTAGCATCAGAAAATAGTAAAGAGTAACATTGAAAAATGTCAAAAAAATTTTGAAATATTTTCTTTTAAGCTTTGAGGTGGCTATATAAATATTTAAAATTTATATAACACTCCAGGTGTGCAATATACAAGATGCTATTTCATAAATAGAATTTATATTTAGAAATGTCGAAAATAAAATTTGCTATATTACTGTATTCATTTTATAATCAAAATAAATTAATGACATATAAATAATATTTTAAGAATAACAGTATTAAAGTTAGTTTAAGATAATTTAAATTTATAATAGAGTCGACATTTATAGAAAAGTATCTGGACTTAGATTAGTTGGAATTTGCAATAATCTTAATTCGTCAATGGTTGCCACAAAAGGGTCAATTAGACTCATTTAATAAATATTGTATCCTTTACAAGTAGTAATAATGCTTTTTAAAATAATTAATCGTTCTCAAAATTTCCTTACATTGCTAATTAATATATTAGAAGCAAAACTGAAAGAGATAAGCTAATGTTTATTAAAGTATGTTGAACTAACTATAATGGACATTCACTCATTAAATTTTTTATGCAAATACTATAAAAGAAAGTGATTTATCAATGCTTTTAACAATTTTAAAGATAAATATAATTAAATGTTGTAACTGAAGGTCAATAATAATAATAATAATAATAATAATAATAATAATAATAATAATAATAACGTCTAAAAATATTAAAAAATATCTTTATTACGAAAGTTAAAAATTATTTTTTGATATATAAGAATCGCTTAAAATAAAATGGAAATAAATTTATACAGTGGACCCCAAAAGTGCTCCTACACTTGCAATTTCCTAAAAAATTTTATGTTTTCGACTAATAAAAATTAATATTTTGTAATTGTAATTTTTTATGATATCTGCAACTTGTTCTTAATAGAATGACGTAGTTATTTTTTTTAAAAATGATATAACTATTATTTTTAAAAATTAATAATCAAAAAGCTATTGAAAAATTACGCCACAAAAGTCTTCGTACACCTAACAAAAATCTCAACTAAAGCTTTAAATATTGTATTTCTTTCTTACTTTAGTACTTAGTAGGATATATTTTAGTGTCCACAATATTTTTTAAATGTTTTAGTATAGATTTAATCAGTTTTTTGTAATTTCTGCATCGGTTTTCATCCCTGCTTCTGTTATTATTGTTTTTACTTCCCATTATGTGTTTATATATAATTTTTTTCTTTTTTTTAAAAATCAAATTCTCACCAAATATGTTCTATTGGGCTAAATAATCTGATTGAGGAGGTTTTTTTCAGAATTTTGGGGCAGTTCTTGAGACACCAGTTGGAATACATTGAGAGAAGTGCGCTTGGTGTCATTATCTTGTTAAAAAATGAAGTGGTCTCCAATATCCAAATTTTGGGCGGATGATGTAAAATTCCTCTAAAATATTTAAATAGAGCTCATGATTCACAATATCATCAAAAAATACCAAATTATCTAATTTTGAGGTCAGTTTTCACCTCCACGCAAGAATACTTCCTTCTCCATTGTTCATTGATCCAATTTGATTCTTGGGATTAAGTTTCAGAAAATTCAAAATTGACAGTAAATTGATTAGGATGACGGAAAATTAAGCATTTTTGGTTCTGATGGGCATATAATAGTTTGTAAATGAAAAAAAATGAGAAATTTAATCCCATGAATTTATGGGGAACAAGAACTCCATGCTTCAGCATGGAGGTGGAGAAGTTATTACATGGGGGTGTAAATCGACTTTAAAATTAGGTAATTTGTTTTTTTTTATGGTAATGTGAATCATTAGCTCTATTTAAATATTTTAGAGGAATTTTAAATTATCCGCCGAAAATTTGGATATAGAACACTACTTCATTTTTAACAGGATAATGACGCCAAGCGCTCTGCTTTCATTGTATGCCAATGGTGTCTCAAGAACTGCCTCAAAATTCTGAAAACACTTCCTCAGTCAGTTTATTTAGCCCAGTAGAACATATTTGGTGAGAATTTGATTTAAAAAAAAAGAAAACATGATATATAAACACACAAGGGGAGTAAAAACAAAAATAACAGAAGCATGCATGAAAACCGATGCAGAAATTACAAAAAATTGATTAATTCTAGACCAAACATTTAAAAGTTATTGTAGACACTAAAATATATCCTACTAAATACTAAAATAAGAAAGAAATACAATATTTAAAGCTTTAGTTGATATTTTTGTTAGGTGTATGAAGACTTTTGTGGCGTAATTTTTCAATAGCTTTTTGATTATTAATTTTTAAAAATAATAGTTATATAATTTTTAAAAAATTAATTAAGTCATTCTATTAAGAACAAGTTGCAGATATCATAAAAAAAATTACAATTACAAAATATTAATTTTTATTAGTCGAAAACATTAAATTTTTTAGGCAATTGCAAGTGTACGAACACTTTTGGGGTCCACTGTATCATATCCGGTACATTACAATTTCCATTGTAAAGTACCAAAGTATTTTTGAAACTGAATGAATATAACGAAGACACAATGGCCAAACATTAAAAAATGTAGCTTTATTTCCTAAACATATCTTAAATGATTTTTTTTCAAATTTTTAACTTATTTTATAATTTGTCGAATAAATGTGACTCATTTTTATCGGACTGAAATATTTTTTTATTAAAATAGTTACCTCCGATTTACACAAACGAAAAATAGAAGCTAAAAAAATAAAATTAATTTAAGTTTGTGTGTTACATTGCTTATTATTTCGTATCGTAAAATAAATAGTTCTATTTAAATTTATTTTTTTTATTTAGGACTAGTTTTTAATTTAATATTTAAATACAGCATTTATTTTAAATATTACAGTAGTTATATATAAATGTTCTTTAGGTTGAAAAATCTACCATATTATCATCGTCTGTTTTAATTCAATCTATAATTCATGTAACTCAATTTTATCTGATTATATTAACTAATTTATGAATCTTTAATCGTCTGCTACTAAAGTTATGTTGCTTAAGTTGGCATCTTTTTTAATTATTCTAAACCTGTTTTTGATTTAGGAAAAAGAATTGTAATGCATAATCGAAGCTGAATGAATTGAATATGTAAGTAATTTTTATACATTTTCATGATATTATAATTCATCAGGATATCTCTTTTACCATTTAAGTATAAGAATAAAAGACATCCATGAAATAAACTTTAGCTGCTATTATTACATTTTTAGTAAATGTGCAAATACGATTTGAAAAACGTTTATGGTTAAAAGTTACCTAAAAAGTAATTAAAAGGAAAACTTAGGACGAAAACCTTTGCATTTAAAAAAAGAAAACATCAATCTGAAAACGAATGGTTTCTATTTTCTTCAGAATTTAAGGCAATAAGCCTTCAATGACAGATTACGTGGATGACCTTGCTTGAAAAAGAACAAAAGCGAATGAGCAAAATGGCGTCTCTCGCGCGTCAAAAAAGATTTTGCTAAGCGTTGCTCGGAACATCGTCTTTAATGGTTATTAACAGTGACAATCACCTAAGTTCCGAATATTTAGTTGCTACTTTGGATAGTGTATTGGACAAAAGGAGAAGAATGCTTCTATCCTTTCTCATTAACATTGCCTGCTGAGCCAAAACCTAGCAAGAAAATTAACCTGGGCATTTTGGCTTTCAGAACGTATTCACTCAATGTCACGAAACATGCTGCTTCTTTTTTCAGAGGCCGTTAAAAATACCGTAATGGCAATCAGGAATGAATGCTATTAACTTTCATTTCAAGCTCCAGAAGTTGAATAGGTTAAGCAAGAAGTTTCTGTAAATATAATAAAGGGAGATGTTGCTTTGTGTGTTTTCTTCACCCTGCTGTTTTATTATTTCTTACCTTTGAAATTAATACTGCGTTACAAAAAGGCTGAGAATGGTTAAAAGCATTTTTAATTTAGTTGCTCGTCGTCACAGGTAGCGTTATTACAAAAAAAGTCTATTATGAAAACTATTGAGGAGAAATGATTAAGAAGGTAACAAAAAGGGGCTTCATATTTGGTTTTTTTATTAACACCAGGCAACGCGATGGCTTTATAGCAAAAGAGGTAGCTCTGAGGATTTACATTTAGTAAGGAAGTGTAATAAATGTTTTTTTTTTGTGAGATTTTATTTTATTTTTATTTAGTAACTTGTGGATATTATCTGAGCAATTTATTAGGAAGGATTAACTTGATTATTTTAATTTTTTAAATGCTGATCTTTAGTTATATCTGCAGAAAATTTATGATTAATGAATTTTAATTTGTAATTATTACTAGGCAACAAAAACAACTAAAATTTAAGAAAAATTAAAAATAAACATTAAAGTGAAACTATTTGAATCAATGTAATATTGGGATACTAAGAAATGTTATTATTATATGATTGAAAATGTAAATTCTTTTAATTATAAGCATAGTGAATTATTCGAATGAACTATGATACTCTTTTTCACTCTTTCACGACTAAGGGAAACATTTTCCTCCTTTTTAAAATAAGCGAAGGTCGTATTTAATTATAACCCTGTATGTGCATTTTTTATACAAAAAAACTGTCAAATCAATTGGAGCCAAGGACAAAACATTTGCATTCTGTATTCTTATTACTTATTTCAGTTTTTTATATATCGTGTAACAATATATTACTGTGTTTTCTCGCATGTGTTATGCTATTCGGTAAGTATAGTTTTTTATGGAATAATAAAGCATATTTGAACAAATGAAAATAAAAGCTAGATAAAACTACACTATGATAAAAAGTAACCCTGCATTTTTCGTATGATATTTATTTATTTTACGTCTAAGCAAACCAAAATAAACACACAGTTATTTAGTAAAATTTACTCTTAGCAACATTATCATCCTGTAAGGACTAATATAAGAGACTGCCAATTCTTTTAGCATGTTATTGTAACTTACCGAATCCTGTTTAAGACGAATTATTTTTTGAAAGCCTTATTTATTGTAATATTAAAACGCTGTGAATCACAAGAAGAAAATTAAAATCAAATTTAAATTGGAACAGGAAAAAAAATTTAATAGGGAGTTGTGAGTCTATCGTATAAAAATCCCATAGATTTCACAATAATTTTGTGTCTTTTTAAAATTTACTTAAAACTAAATAATCAAAAAATTACTTTGTTGTTTCAAAATGGATTAGGGAAAAGGGAAAGAAAGAGCTTTCTGTTTGGAGAGAATAGGATATTTTCGACAAGATATATAATTGAGAAATGTAGGGGGTATAATTTCACCTCGGAGTAAGTCGGGGTATAATTTCGACTATAAATACATATAAATTATTTTTAGTTGGAATGGAGACAAAAAAAAAAATCCTTTAGAAAAGAAATATTTAGTAAAATCTTAGATAACACAAATATAAAATTGCAAACAAAAGTTATTTTAGAAGGTTTCATAAAATCTAGCAAATAACTGCCCGCTCAAAGACTTTTTTTCTTCCGCAAAATTTGATCGTAATATGGTAATAATTTTTTATTCCTTGTTTTGTTGAAAAAATACTCTCTTCGGTGCAGTCTGTATTTTCTAAAATTTGTAACCCTTTTTTTATTAAACTAAGACCTTCTGTCAAATTCCCAGCCGTCATTCGAGCTTATGATTGAAATAGGTCTAAAGAGACTTAATGTCCTGCTCTTGCTCATGCAAATCTATGAGATCATCAATTGTTAGCTCCTGATTGTGGGAATCAGCATTTGAACCCCATCATTATCCACTTCTAATCTTGCCTGGCAAGATTGACAACTTCTTATATTAAATTACAATCTCATCAGGCTGTGCCACTAAGTTCGCCTTAATTTCAGTGATGAAAAAAAAATTATGAATCGACGAGATTTGAAAATTGCGTAACTCCGAATTCGCATAAGTCGGGGTAGCGTAGTCGAAGTATTACTTATAGTAAAGAAATGGAACAATAATAATAAAAAAGAAAAATATGTTGATAAATTACCTTTGTAAATGAAAACTAAATGAAATTATAATCTACATTAAGTCGGCTCGATAACTTTAAAAACAAACAAAATTAAGGGGGGAAAAATAAGAAGAAAAAAACATAAAAGAGCCAAATCTAAAATACAGGAAGGGAGGAAATACACAAATATAAGGAAAGGATGGTATCTGTAAAATTTTAAAAATCTATACAGTGAACAAATTTTCTCAAGACATTAAGGCTTTCAAAACAATTGACCAACAAAGACAAAATGGGTGGCCAGGAAATACCTAAGCGTTTTAACTCCTTTTTAAAATTTTCTCTTTTAAAACAATATAGATTACAATACAACAAGACATGTTCCGCCGTTTCAGCGTCCAGGCCACAAGAACAAATATCATTACCAATTAAGTTAAAATTAAATAAATAGCTCTTAAAATTACCATGTCCTGTTAGAATCTGGGATAACTTAAAATCAGTTACAAATTTCTTACATTTTAAAAATAATGGTCGGTTGATAAATGGTCGGAAAAAACTTTTTAGTCCACAAAGCTTTAGGTGAGGCCAAGAAATTGGAGTTCCAGTCGGAAACAGTTCTTTCCCAAGCTAAATGCTTCCAGTGGGACGATGGCACAGACATTGAAAGGCTCATATCTTGGCAAGTTACCTCTTTAGCCAACTGGTGCGCTCTATCATTGTCGAGATTTCCACTATGGCCCCGAACATAAGAAAAATGGATATCACAGTCTTCAAGTTTGTACAGAATAGACTGAACCTCCACAACAAGTTTTTCTGTAGAATTTATATTGTGCAAAGAATGAAGCGAAGAGAGCGAGTCGGTGCAAATAAGAAATTTGAGAGTATCGCCCTGACGGAGAGAGTCCTGAATTACTTTTATGGCAAGATTAATGCAAAGTAGTTCTAATATATAGAGATATATAATATGCGAACTTGCTGATGCAACTTAATACTTTAGCAAAACTATATTGCTTTTTGTTTTTCCACAATAAATGAAAAGAAAAAAAGCCGAATTTATTATCTTATTTCAAGAAAGAGTTGATTTTGCATGAATAAATTTCTTACTTTCCAATTTTCACATTTTCACAAGAGAGCTTAATGTGTCCCGAGATATGGTTTCTAAATCATAGAGCAGTTCCTGGAAATCGGAACAATATCCGTGCCAATGAAGACTCATTGTGTACAGGGGCTGATTCACGCTTAATCTGTCGAGGCTCAAAGTCCTCTCGTTGGTGTGGTGTGAAAGTTCGGAGAGGAGAGAACCAACTCAGGTATCATTCTCGTCACTTGAATCAAGTTTAAAATCACCTAGTCCGTCACAATTAGCCTTCGTACTGCTTTAAGTGAGACGTTAATAAACACTTAGTCATTCACCTGGCAGAATATCCAGACCAGTTAAAGAGCAATAAAGAGTCACACAAACTTAGATAACTTTACTTGTATTTAACTGCAATAGACAGGTTATGTATATATATATATAGCTACACTGAACAAGCAAAAGAGTTATATTCCACTTGTGGTACCTAAATGTCGAGGTATACTGTTTATCGAAAGCTTATTGAAGTAAGGCCTTGTGTCTTTATCTCACTCACTTCATATGGTAAGAGAATCAAACTAACTTGGTGCAGACAGCATCCTCCTTGGGCACAGGAGCAGTGAGCTTGTGTTCTCTTCACTGATGATTCGAGATTCAGTTTGAACTAGGGTTTCTTTTTAGGGAAGCCGGGTTCCTGGGAAATTGTAAGATTTGCATACTTCCTTGTATTCTCCGGAATTATATTTCGTTCTCGGGAATTCCGAGGGGCTTAAATACTCTTTGAAATAGCTATTTTTGAATTGAATGTGGATGTCAACCTCGGATATAAATTTTAGCTGACCGACTGTTGAGATCATTCACCCCGCACTTCCTGGAAGGAGAAATGTTCGTTACCCCAGCAGTAGGGTAAGAGTGTAAAAAGAGAATAAATTAGATTTGTAATTTAATAATATAAAATTATTAAATAATAATCGAATTTGTAATAATTTCTTTCTTCGGAGTTATTATTTATTTTATCGAAATGGCTTCTTTCTGTAGATTTCGTTTTTGTTTCGTTTTAGCTTAATATATGAATGAGTATTAATTTTGGGATTTATTCTCGCGTGTGTCCTTATTTGATATAATTATAATTGATACTAATTAAAAATAACTTGTTTTAAATTTTTTTGAAATTTTGATGTATTTTTGGGAATTTCGGGAAGGAAATCAGAAACCCTATTTTGAACATTGATTCTCGACATGTTCTCGCATGGAAAGAACCATATGTCCTCAAGTATCAGAATCATCCCTTTAACATTATGGGTGATGTTATGGCCTAGCCCGACGGGATATTGGAAGTTTGTAAAAAATTCTTTGTACACACTTCTGACTGTTCTCACTTTGACTGCTCTGAAGAATACTGCTCTGACTTTGACCGCTTTGAAGAATAAGAGTGAAAACTTAGAAACGCGTGTGATGCTTTTCAAAGGAATAGTTAGTAATCAGTGAATTTTTATGGATGATATAACTTTTCTACATGGGGCTTGTCCAGTCAGCAAATACTTTGTGACCTGAAAATATCTAGAGTAGAGTGGTCAGCTAGACCTCCAGATCTGAATCCCATACAACATATCAAGGATGCCCTGAAGAGAAATTGGTGCTCGCCAGCCTCCACTCGAAACAGTTCCGGTGAAAAGAAGTTTCTTGATAAGGAGAGCGATTTATTGTTTCATAATAGACAGCATGAAAGTTCGTTCCGAGAGTTGTGTTGCTATCTGGGGAGATCCTATTTCATATTAAACTTTTCAAAGGTACCATATTACCACATCAATTTTGGATTCTTATGCTTTCATGAGAATCAGTCGTGATCATGTGCGGGTAACGCGTTAATTTTTTTTTTTATTATCGTCTCTTTTGTCGAACTTTTAAATATATTTTCTTATCATTTAATTTGAATTGACTGAGTATTTTTTGAAAAATCGCACATAAATAAAATCACACAGATTTTTTTTATCACGTAAGGTGTACGTTTTATTTATTTTTAATATTTATATTATAGATGCAAGTTAAAGGACATACTCTCTCTCTCAATTAAAAAGACAATTGCATTGGGAATAGAGTTGTTTCGTAAGTATATTGTCAATAATATAATACATGGGTAAAAACTTTAATTGATTATTACTGATGAAAAATACCTTATGTCTTTAGTAAAACTGTGCATTGCAGTTTTTCTTTCAACCTTCAAAGTTCGTACTCATACAATAATTCACTGAACTCATACAATGTGTGTAATTATGAGTATATTATTTTGAAAGCTCATTATTCAGTATTTCTGAAATCCACGATATATACAACACGAACGACTATTGGTAACGGAAAACGAAATTTTGTACCACGGTCAAGTGACAAAGATGGTATCACAACTAAAAAAAAAATCCACAAACCATGTCTCTTCAAAAACAATTGGCTTGAAAGCTTACCTTCTTCAACGCGCGCGCGGAGAAAGTATAACATTAACGAAATAAAATTTGGTTTTGGGCAATTCAGCCAGCACTTTTTTTAGCACAGCTTCGATAATGTAAGCATTTTATCCCAATTTCACTGGAACACTTCTCGAAACTTGAAGAAACTCATTCGATATATAACGATAATATCCTACAGCATGCATCTGCTTCCTTGAACCTTTTCATGGGCTTTCTATCCTAAGTTATCATTGCTGACAGACACTCGCCCGCTTTTGTACTATTTTTAAATGCTCTAGCCCTTTTGCTTACCATACTAGCACTCATAGTATTGTCTCCATAGCTTCAATTATCTGCTTATTGAGTTTTACACAGTTTCATATTTCTTTCATTTACAAAATGAGTGACACCGTGTATTTCTCTCTTGGAGGGATTTTCAACCATCTGGCGCAACTTAAACATGTGTAAAACATCAATGTAAGCTATTTGTTTGCAATGGAGTCTAAGACAAGCCAATAGGAGAAAATACCTTTTATAGTGTAAGACTGTAAGAACGCATTTCATGCGCACACTACCAAGGATATATACATCAAATAGTACTCATTAAAATATGACTTGTATATTAAATCATTCTACATAATTTCAAAAATTAATGAGATTTTTCTACACAAAACATTAGTGTTTACAATGTATATTAAAGTAAACAAACTAACAATTGTCTTCGATAATTAATTTTTTAGTAGGACTGTGATATTCACATTCCCAGTATTTCTCTAATTAAACTCAGGAGTCAAATACGATTTTCAAACTATTATCTCTTTATGCAGGAAGTGAGAAGGCAATTAGAGTCTGACACAAACTTCCTGAAAATTTCCACTTGAAATTCCTAAGAGTAAAATAACCGTTTTATCAATCTAACTAATGCTTTTCACTCTGCTTGCTTCTTTCAGCAAATAATCAGTTTCTTAATTGAACGTGATGTTAATTTCCAAAGGTCAAGGAGCAAGTAGGTTAGGGCTAATTAGACTGACTCTTTTGTATCGATTTATGAGAACAACAATTGTTCTAGCACAAATAAAGTGTTGATCACGCAGCAGAAATTGAAGTTTATAAATAATGACGACGACGAAAAGTTGTTTCGGTATAACATGCATCTATGCGTTATCAGTCTAAGAATTGTCATAATAATTCATCATAATTTTGTAAAACTTTATGATAGTTCATAAAAACAATGTTCCATAAAACAAAAACCTAACAAGCAGTGTAGTTTATAAAAGCTAATCAAGTGAGTAAGTGAGAGTTGTATTACGAGGGCAATTGGCGAAGGACATCGTAATTTTGAACCTCAATCAAGTTTCGAGGATGATGCATAAGCTAGCCACCATTCCTCAAACATTCACACCAAATCAATGGGAGGACTTTGAACTGCAATAGATTTAACGTGCATCAGAACCTCTACACGGCGGGTGTTTAGTGGCACTAGATTCGAACTTATGGCACTCTGGCTATGAGATTGCGATCTCATAACCTTAAAGCTAATCAAAACCGGAACAGGTTATATTAAGTAATAATTAATTTTTTTTCTATCTTTTAGAATTTTTGATGCATGCTTTTTTATTAAGTGGACTGAACTAAATATCTACATGCAAAATTGACCTGAAACTAATTGTTCCATGATTTAATATTTTTTCCAGAATTATTTTATTTTGAATTAAAAAGTAGTGTGACGTCAAATTTACGTATCGTTGGCTTTCGTGTAAAGATTTTTTTTGGTATCATTTCGATTAAGTACATTAATGCTTCATCTTATAGAATTGGATTTTGGATCTCTTTTGATTAAAAACGGTTCATATCACATATATTCTAATGGTTCTTAATTAAAAACTCTTTAATAATTATGGATTTTCCATTTGAATAAAGAAAATGAGGTACTGAGTGAAAGGCTAGAAATCATGTCAGTGCTAGAATGAATTATAAATTTTTGAAATGCATGCTATTTTTATCCATGTTAGTAAAAACAAGGCGTCCATTTTTCATTACCATTAATTTATTGCTGGATTTATTACTATCCATTGCTTTTTAAAAAATATTTTCCACTCGTAGATTTCATTTACTTTATTCTTAATTTTTTTCGCCTGCAGCAACCATTCAGGGGTAAAAAAAAAGATTTTCTTTTGCGAGTGAGATTAGTATAATTTATCGTGTAGCTTTTTAAAATAAATGTTTAGTGTTGTTGAAGTTTTTAAAGTTATAAAAATTGTATTAGGTGATTATTTACATTATCTTATGGCATACTGTTATGACAAAATCATACTGATACAAGTAAAGAAAGGAAAAAAAAATTGTAGGCATTCCAGAACTTTTAGATTCCAAGCTTCTAAATCATCGAAATTCGAGACATCATTTGTAAACTAGTATTAGTTGAAGTAAATCATCCGGAACAATATCGGCTATTTCTCACTAATTAAACTGTATCTTAAACTACTTGGTACTGCTGTTATGTTAATTAGATACAAATGTGGCGTACGTTGCCAGCTTAAAGCGAAAAATAGCCAAATATTGTTTTAATCACCGTTATTGACATAGAAAAAAGTGGCGTATCTAGGTGTCCAAAAGCCCGGTGCAAAAAATAAAAAAACGAGGGCCCTATCTTGGTTGGATTTTTTCAAGTAAAAAAGTAAAAACATATTAGTATTTTAAATATACAAGCTACTTTAACATCAGTCCTTTATCGTGCTCTGCAGAACCTAGGAAAACAAAGCTACATACTACTTATATGTATGTGTATGAGTTTTTTTGCGTGAACTTTAGTGATTACTCAGGCTTGATTTGACACACAATAGACAGGAAATGATACAAAAAATATGCATGGACAAGAAATATAATACAATATTATTATAATTATTTAAAAAAAAACATCCTTGTGAAAGAACAGAGGGTTAGAGGATTACATCAGTATTGCAGATACTAGATTGCGATATACTAAAACAGGAAAATAGCTTATTTGGGGGGGGGGGAGAGCTCCCTATAGTTCAAAGATATTTCCAACTGAGTTGCTCTGAGTGTAGTTGCGTTGCAACCTTTTATATTTATATCTTAAATGTGGAAGAAATTATTGCAAGTTCGGCTTGTGCTTGGTGGTCAGGGTCCGAGGGCCCCCCTCCCCTGAGCTTGAGGGATCCGTTGCATAGAACTGCCTATATATATAGCCCATTGGTAACTACGCCACTCATAGAAACTCTATCCCGTTGTCTCTGGGACTTGAATACAACAAAGGATATATTGTTTCATTTTTCTGATTTGTTGCGTAGTCACCAAAACTACTACTGAACTGACGTTGCCGAAATTTGCCCCCCAGCTGAACACAATAGCTTGTTAGTTTGGCAAACACAATATTTAAAAAAAAACAATTCTGTTATATACCTGAAGTTTTCTTCACTTCTCTACGTAATCACCTCCTATATTAAAAAAATTTTTTTTTCTCCTCGCGAGCTTCAGAATGACCATTTTTGTTGCTAGTACATTAAAATAAATGTTTAATGCATTTTCGTACTCTTCATTACTTTCAAAACGTATACCACCTAGAAACTCATTCAAATTAGAGAAAAAATATTAATTGTTTGGAGAAAGTTCGGAATACAGGATGGATGATAAAAAATTTCCATCCACAATTCTTGCATTCCGCAATGCAGAATAGCGGTGCCAGAAGTGTAATAGTGTGAGGGGGTGTACTGTTGTTAAGAAGCACAATTCTTTCATAAAGAGTTCGCTTACTATGTTTTGGATGGCTTTTCAGTCTACGAAGAGTTTCTCTCTCTCTCTCTCTCTCACACACACACACACACACACACACACACACACACACACACACAACACACACACACACACACACACACACACACACACACACACACACACACACACACACACACACACACACACACACACACACACACACACACACCACTACCACTACTACACACACTACTACTACTACTACTACTACTATTACTTCTACTATTGCTACTACTACTACTTCTGCTATTACGTTTTTCTCTACTGCTACTACTAGTATTACTAAAATTAAAGTATCTTTTTTTGCTGTAATTGAATTTGTGAAAAGCTTTGGAGGTAGGAATTAATGCAGATAACTGGCTTTTTGGGCGTACTGGCCAAAATATCTATTTTCTTTTAGACGTTTTTGCATTATAATTGCATCACACATTTGTATTATTTTCGCTAGAGGAAATTAGAGAAGAGCTTGTAAAATCAAACAAATAAAAAGAAACTTTCTTTGTATAAGAAAAATTTCATTGAAAAAAAAAGAACATAATGGGATATTTCCTAAGCGGCAGTCAGCACAGGAATTTTGTTATGGAACGCTGAATACAAAATATATCGTAGAAAAAGTTTCACTTTCAAGTTACTATAAATGCCTTTTTCAGGTATAAGGTTTTGTGAAATTCTATATGATTTCTTTTAAATATAAAATCTTGGTACTTAGAGCAAGTGGCTCTAAAAATTGGATCATCAGTAAATGAGTTAATATAATTCATCTTTGTATTGTATCGTTCTTAGTCTTCATTATATGGAGAAGAAAATTTGTTTGAAATGAGAAAGACTTGAAAATATTTCTGTAGTATAAAACACGCAAGGCAAATTAGTTTCTTTATATATAATGATAACATTTTATTTATATATAAATAAGTTCCCTATGAACACACACACACATTTTATTTATATTCTCACATTTTATTTGTTTCTTGAAATCTGTACAGAAATAAAGAAAATTACTATTTGACAATTCTACAATTTATGTCAAGTAACAGTAAATGTGTTGTGAGTTTTCGTACTAACTAAAAATTGATCTATACACGTTTTTCACATAATATAAGAAAAAAAACTGTAGGGACCTTTTTAATCTTTAACATTGATATTGACAAGATTCTACATTAAATAATTCAATACTAAAATATATAAAGATTAAAATAAAACACCAAAATAGCAAAATCGAAATTTTTACCTTTGTTGAAGATATTTCATCATATAAAAGTGGTGATCAAAATTTATATGAGGACGATTCACAGGCAATGAAGAAACTCTTCTGAATTTATTTTATTTGGAATGCTTAGAAACTAAAGAAGAATAATAACTACATTCGTTTTTAATTCATCTCTAAATCAACCCAAAAATATAGACTAAAAGTTAAAAAAAAAAGGTCTTGAAAAAAAATAATCTTTTTTCCTTATAGCAATAATTTAAGTAAAGGAGACCGGATTTTAAGTAGAAACTTGTGGCCTAGTTAAAGACATTTTTTATCTGCGAATTATTACGTAGTTTGCACGCTACCAGGGAGCAAAAAGATTTATGCGGTCATTGAGAACAAATTCAGCTGGAAAATCATTTGTTAGTTGTAGAAAAGAGTTGAGCCTTTTTATTTGAACTGCTATTTAACATTGAAAGCGTTTTGAGATTTTGGAATATTGTATATTAGAAAAAAAATAGTCTTATATAAAATTATTGAGCAAATCAGTAAAAGATATAGATTTTTGCACGAATTATATTAATATTTTTATAAACATTGAATAAATTCTTCAAAATAATAATAATAAAAATAGTAATGAAACCCGATATATAATACTGCGATAATTATAATGAAACCGGATAGAGCCTTTTCACGAAGCATTCTTCAAACAGAATAAGAAAGCTTTAACACTTTTTTGCGTAACACATTTTGTGGGATTGATATATCAGCATTATCACTGACTTTGGTTCCTCGACCGTAATTTAAAACTGTAAGATCAGATCTCAGATGCCTTCTGTATCCAAATTAATGTTAAGGTATCCGACTTACCCTAAAATTGTGAATTTTTCCAAAAGACATCTTTTTTTATGATTTTATTTTATCGGCCATCTTATTAGCTTTATAAAATTATCAAGTTTATTATTTTTCGTTCATGGAACAAAAAATACGAGTGTTTTAGTAAAAGCAGAGGCCATTACTTTAAGCAAGATGTCATACTTTAAAACGCGTTTTACTCGAAATGTGTTTTTTTTAAAGTACTCAAACGGGGTCACAGCGATTGCTAAAAAAGTTTTGAAAATAATTTAATGAAACTTTTGTGTATGTTCTGTATAATAGTAGGAGTGTTTTAACCTTCAGATTTATCAATCACTGTTTTATTACAAAATTTACAGTCCCTTAAGTTAATATAATCACTGTTTTCGTAAGCAATTTCATATAATAACGAAGATAAAGCGTTCTAGATTTGTAAAAATTAAAATATCTCTTATCCTGAACGTCATTTCAAAAATGAATAACATAGCAGCAAATCCGATTTGAAAAATTAAGAATTTGTTCATAAACTCTTGGTATAGAATGGGCCACGCTTAGGTTATTTTTTTGTCAATTTTTACCCATTTTTTCCCATTTTAGTAATAATAATTTCTTTTTCTCTTCTTAATTTTAGCATATTTTTCTTAAAATGTACTAACCATAAATAAAAAACCATAAACCATAAATAAAAAAAATCTAAAAACCATAAATAAGAAAATCCTCATATCTCCATTTTTTAAAAAAAAAAGTTGTCGCAAGTAGTCGGATACCTTAATTCAAACCAGCTTTAAGATTTATATATTTACATTCTCATCAGGGGCTTACCTTCTAAAAGTAGCCATGACGAAGACCTCGAGTGATTTTTTTCTACCCCATGGGCCGTTTATTGTCTTTAGTAAACAAGGAAACGAACCTCAAGAACTGTTGGACAGTCTAGTGCTGAGTATGGAGAGACGTTGCGAAGCAACCACTGCAGTAAGGGGAGGACATATGTCACACTAAGGAACATCTCATTGTAGTTTTTCCTCTTGGAAAGACAAAAATGTGTAACGATACTATGAGTTCAATGGAGCCTTTTTTTGTTAGATTCCATACTATATGCATTGTATTCATTTTTGCGCAACTATGCTTTTTTCATGGTTTAGGTGCAAAAGACGATCTGAATTTCATGTCTTTCAAACGTTTTCTGGTAGAGTTATGGAAAAAAAAACACCTGTGTTGCTTAAGTTTTGCACACCAATATATATATATATATATATATATTATATATATATATATATATATATATATATATGCCATATATGTAAATATTTTATGCTAGTACAAAATATTAAAAAACTGCACCCAAACTGTCTTGTTGTCTGATAGAAAAAGAGAAAAAAATAGATAATGGATGGATGTATTTCGGTAGCATGCCTTAAAAATTTATAAATTTTTCTGAATGATAACGATACACAATTATCGATGTAAGATATAGAGAGACTTTAAATTGAACCGAGAAGCCTATCTAAGTATATAATCTTTCTTTACTACTTAAAATGTACTTTAAATAAAAGCGTGAATAATTTAGAAAGAGACAGAAGTAGTTGTCGACATTTTAGAGC